>VXBR01011355.1:173739-224354 GCA_013400215.1 Cisticola juncidis
TTATATATATATATGTGTGTGTGTGTGTGTGTGTGTGTGCCCTCTGTGCCAGAGCCCCGGCTCTGAGCCGCCCTCCGGATCACGCTGCTCCTGGAGAGCATCCCCAGCACCGGCGGCTGAGCTGGGCTGAGGGACCTCGAGGCACTGCCTCAAAAGCTGTAAGAATCCAGGCATACAGTAGCTTCTTGGCCCTCTGTACTGTGATCAAAACAGATGCTTAACAAATGAAGAGCTGAACATAATTGTTCTGAAGGTTTGATGAAACTTCCGGGAGTCCAAGCCTGAACAATCAAACCCCTTTTGACCCCCCTCTGCCCTGTTGGTGACTTGATAGGGAGAGGCAGTCTTGATCCAATTGTCCAGAAACCGAATTTAATAATGCAAAAACAACAAACAATAAGGCCTACACTACAGTTGGAGTGAACTGGAACAAGGCAGTAACAAGGGACAAAAAAGCAGGAGGCCAAGCTCAGACAGGGGTATTTATACACTCCAGGGTGGGGAGGAGTTAAGGCGGGGTCTGGGGGAAGGGTTAAATACGGAGATTGATTAGGAATATTAAAATTCCTGCACGAAAAATCAATCTATCGTAGCACAAAGAATGAGGAACCTTCTAGCTACAATTTGCATACTTAAACTGAAGGAGCATGTGAGTAAGCCTTTTGCTTACTGTAATTAGAATGGTGTTTCCCAGGGCATAAGTCCAGGGTTTTCCTCTTTCCTTGGGGAAACACTCTCTACAGTTTAATAAATTTATCCCAGTTTTAAACCACTCAAGTCATTAAGTTTATGCCAAGTTTTTACAAGCAATGCCCATTGATTTTGATACATATTAAACTGTAGAAACCAGCATGTATAATCAGCATGGGCATGTTAAGACTTGTAAATTACTCCTTTCCCAAGACAGTGAATGAAAATACTCTGTAAGCATCATTCAGATGTACTATTACAAACAACAGTTCAATAGCAACTTCAAATCTGGCTTTTATTCCTCTTGCCCAGGGCTAAAATATCCCAAAATACCTCCATCCATCCATCCATCCAACACTGGATCCAGGATCAACTTCTCCCTTTTCCTTAGCTAGCTGAAACTGTGTGTTGCTTAGCAAATGCACCCTCAGCTTTTGGAATTGATAAATATGTAAACTTTCAGGGAAGTCAGGATGTAATTCTGGCAATCTGGAACATTCAAAAAGCATACATCAAGATCAAAAAGAGATAAAATAAAATATTCCTTTTGCTTATTTGCTTGCAAGTGAATAAGAAGCAGAAGAATTTTTTAGGTTTTTTTCCCCTTTCATTCCATTTGTTCATTTAGTGCCTGAGGTTTTTGGTCTCTGTGACTCTGAGGTTAGTAACAGAGACCAAAAATTCCCTTTTCTTCTTTCTTTTAAATTGTTATTATTGCTGTTGGTAAAAGTTAGATTTCTATGGAAAATCAAACTAATCCTCTTACTGGAGCTTCAGGAAACCTCCAGGATAATGAGGCTTGTTGAAGGAGCTGGCAAAAATGGGAAACTCATACAGAAAGGTAAAAATGAGATTAAACAATTCTATTTGAAAGTTTTAATTAATGTGTGACATAGAGACATTTCTTTGTCTTTTTTTTCCCCTTTCTTTTTTAAACTCAGAAATAGAAGAAGTCCACAACTTGTAGTAAAAAGGTTTAGAGAAACAAAAGGCACCTGAAGTTACTGGTCACCTGAGTGACTAGATTAGAGAGGAATAGATGTACCAGAAAACAAATCCATTGTTTCAATTTACTACCCCCTGTACAGAAAAACAGGATGCAATGAGTAAAAAAATGGACAAAAATATACATTTCTTATGTAAGATATTGTTACTCTACAAGTGACAAAAACTACAGAGGGTTCTCATGACATTCAGGCATACCTGTATGGGTAATAAGGATTTTTATTTCTTATTACTGGTAAAGGCATATCATTGTTGGACAACAACCAGATGGTATAGAATATCAAGTCACGATAACAATTCGTAAGTATTCTTGTTACTCTGAATAAACAATTCCTGATAGAAGAAATATTATTTACTACAGAGATATTGCCCTTTACATTGATAGTGTCTCACTACCTCATATGTGAGGAGAGCCATCACCTCTCCAGGTTAATATCAAATAAGAGTGGGTGACCTGTATTTACAAATGTGTGTTGGCATAATCTGATGTGCAGAGAAAACATCTTAATATTTTGCCTAAATTTGTGTCCTGAAAGAAAAGACTTTCATCCCAGCCTTTCCAGGATAGTAAATGTTTGTTTAAATATGTTGCCTCCTTTTTTTCTGTTGGTATTTGTCAGCCCCATAACAGGGTAGTGCTGTGTGTAATGAAGGAGACAGAGAAGCTGTCTGGGTGCAGGGAAGCAGGTTTCCAGCCACCAGTTAATATTCATTCCATGCAGGATGAAAATCAGCATTGATAAGGCAGAGCAAAGGCACTAGCTAAACCCCAGCTGTAAATGAGAGGCTGAAGGGCACAAGTGCATACTGATGACCTCCAGGTGGACCTGGCAAATATTTGTGATGTCACACAAGCATGAAACACTGTTTTCTTTATTGGACAGCTGAGAGGATTTATTGAGCCCTTTATCCACCACAGGTGCAGCTGACTCACAAAACACAAATATTTGTCTTTCTACCTACATAACCCCTCTCTGATACCAGGGGAAAGAAGCTGCTCACAAGACATTAATCCCTCTTTTTTGCTCCCTCACCGCTCCACCCCTCTCTGGGGCAGACAGCCAGCAGTCCATGGATATCCAAGTATTTCAAATTTCAAGCATTCTGGGTTTAAAGCAAATATTGCTAAGCCTGAGTGAACCCTGAGATGACTCTGGTTTGATTGCCTCAGAGTAAAGTGTCTAATGTTTTCTTGCTCCAGACCAACACAACATGAGCATGTCCCCTGCCCTTCCTCCCCCATCAGCAGCTCCAGGTCATCAGAGCTATGGGAGTCCCTGAGGCTGCAGCTCAGAGGAGAGCACTGCTGCCTGTCCCAGCCTGCACCCAGTAACACACCACAGGCACAGCATGGGCAGGTAGGGCACTTTATGCCTCCCAGATCTTGGTTTGTGGTTTTGTAGCAGGGGATGCTCAGGACCTGCCTCCAGGGGAGCTGCTTAATCCTTCCCACTGCAGGAGAATCACAAGCTGGAGCAATGCTCATCAGCTGAGCAGTGGGGCACTCACCTGGACTCAGGCCATCAGGGTACCCTGCCTGCATATTTTATGTGCCAAGTGCTACCCCAAACAAGGATCAGCAGGACACAGCCCAGTTCAGCTTCTCTGTTTCTGGCCCAGTCAGCTCTTCCCTCTCTCCTTCGAGTCACAGCTTCAGCCATGGCAATGAAACTACATTTGATCCTGAAGGGCCTTTGGTGACAGAAATAAGACACATATGTAGGTCTGAGGAGTGGAAGGTCTTCCTAAAAATCAAGAAGAGTTTATTCCCACATCTCAAGCCAAAGTAATAAATTACTGGACCCTCCAATCCCTGGCATTGGTTACACCATTGCATAGGAGACGTGGATCTACCTCACGCCTCCAGATTCAAGCACCATGTGCCAGAAGGTACCTAATCATCACTACATTAGAGGATTTCCAGGAGAATTCTAACTTCTTTCTGTAAAAATATTCTTCCATCTTTTATAAAGTAATTAAATATTGATTTCTCCAGAGAAGAAGGCCAAAAGTCACTCCAGTCCTGTCAGCCTGGTTCTTGCTGAGAAAGAAGAGCTACATCCTTCTAACAGCAGAAATCACTCACTCCAAAATTATCTATGGAATAGGTATCTATCCCAGTTGTTATTACATACCAGATAGACATGTTCTTTTTCATACCCGATTGACTCAGTGACTGTACTGTATAAAAAAGCAAAATGTTTAAACAGGATGTTCTGATGTCT
The DNA here is from genome assembly GCA_013400215.1 of Cisticola juncidis. NCBI lineage: Eukaryota > Metazoa > Chordata > Aves > Passeriformes > Cisticolidae > Cisticola > Cisticola juncidis. The sequence continues at coordinate 177,660 of VXBR01011355.1, forward strand.
CACACCAGCACTGGGAAGATGACACTTTAGTCCTGTACCCAGGACTCAAATTACTGAAGGTGCTGCATTGCTGCCACAGCCTTAAAGAGCCTGGTGGGTTTTTTAATTTAATTTTTCTTGCTCTTAGTTATGTACATAAGCACCTCTGTTTTCAGCAGCTGTCTCTTTCTCTCTTGGAAGTCCAGTCTTCATAACTATCTTCTAAATTGACCATACACAGGGTATTTGCTTCTAAAAGGCAAGTAAGCATGGATATTTGTAAAATCAGGTGTTACTGATAGATCTGTGGTTCCTTTCATAAAATACAGACCTGCAGGGGACAAGTCTTCTGGGCATTAAGAGCATTAGAAAGTAACATAAGATATTCCTTTGTCCTTTTTAGAAATAAAAATGATTCCTGCCTTTTATTGAGCTTGTTGGTTTAGAAGAAAACTACCCAAAACAAACTTACTGATTCAAAAGTTTAACCACTTACAGAAAAGTTTTCGAAGTTCCTTTGGTAATATTTAAATAGCCAGTAAGACAAAAAAAAAATCTAATAACCTCTGATATTATTTCCTATATTTCCTACCTATTATTTAATATTATTTCCCTATAGCATCACACTCCTTCTACAATCAGTGCAAGTCCTGAACTGTAATTAATTTTAATTACTGACACTTTGAAGGATAGTTTAACACTCTGTATCCCCAATTTCCTCATCACGTTATTATTTCTTCCAATCATCCTTTAATTTACAGGTGCCCTCAGGACTACTTAATAATTAAAAAGATTTAACAGTTACAAACATTAAGTGCCCTTTTACAGCCAGACAAAACCAATTTAAAAGTTTGAAACTTTCTTTTGTACAGAACTTTCCTTCTTCATCACTGCATGGGAACCTAGGGCTCAAGAAAGCTGAATTCCCAAAGTGTTGATAATTTCAGTCAATTGGTAGAAATATCAAGAGACAGGGGAAGAAATTAATTTCTCCTGTTTCAGCCCAAATCCTCATGGTCACATGTTCACGCTATCCCTCTGAATAACTGGATGAAGGAGGAATGCCAGGGATGCCAGGGCATGTGTCCATCAGGGCAGAATTGGGCAATGGCCCTAACCTCCAGAGATAGAGCTCAGTAGATGTTGTTTTCCTTTTCTCTTCTTCTCACCCTGCAAAAAAATTATATGTAATTTTTCATTGTCATCTGCTGTAGTCTTCTTTGCATCACAAAACTGACTGCCCATATGTAGCAAAAAAAACCCTAGGAAAAAAAAAGTGGTTGAAGCTGAAATAGTACAATTTGAAAATGCAGTTGCACTGCCTCTCTGCAAGTTTAATTCAACTTCTCCAATTTCCATTTTTCCCCTACATGCCTGGCTTTCCAGCCAGACTACCTCTTCTGTGATGCACAACATCTCCCAGGAGAGCTCCTGGTCTGCACGAGAGATGTGGCTTAACTGAGATTTTAAATGCATGGGATAAAAAAGCACAAAATGAAACAAAATTAAATCCCACAAGATCCCAGCAAAGTGCATCAAGAGAAAGATTTCATCTTTTCATCTAAAACATTTTAGCTTTGGGACTCTTTTTTTAATAACAAATTTCTAAGCTGTGCAGATGCTTTTCATACTATGTATACTTTCATTTAATACCTTGTTTTCCTTAAAAAACCAAAACTTCAATGGAAAATAGTCCAGCACCCTTAGCTTGAGCCTCCGTGGGGAAGCCACAGCCACTTTGGTGTGACTAATGGTGTTTCGATAGAGGGGGAAAATCAGGACCAAAATGGAATTTTATTTTTTTTCTCTGAAAGTGTCTTTGCAAACAGTTTGTCTTATCACAGCCATCTGCGCCTAGTGTGTACTCAGTAGTAGTATCTGTTTGCTTTATTGCCTGAAATATACTTTTATTACCTTTACTACTTCTTGTTAGCACTGCAGAGTCCATTATGTTACAGGGGAGTGATACGGGCTTTAATCCATCTTGCACATCACAAACAGAATTGCTAAGGCCCAGATAAGGACATTATTGTTAGTAAATGTGAATGTGAAGGAAACCATCCCCTTGAGAAGACACCTTTCATCTTCTCAAGCTATGTGTGTCAGGCTGGCTGATAGAAGAGAAAGAGACAGTTCTATTTAGGAATCGAGCACATGAGGTTTCTCACTACCGAAAATTATCACAATAGCCATGACATCATTTTTGCAACTTTTTAGAGTTGGACTTTAAAGAGTAAATGGTTCACTGTTACTAAAGGATGATCTTTTCAATTTCAAAGTGAGACTCAGGGGCTCAAATGTTGAGAAACTGTTTCTGGGAGTTTCTGTCTGCCCTCATGAGTTTTGTTTAGCATGTGAGTCTCCATTATCATTCTCAGGAAAAAAGTGCTTCTTTTTTTTTCCTGTCATAAACTGTTTTTTTTTTTTAATTGATGAAGTACCAGAGGCTTTTAGGTAGCCTTGCTATAGCTCCTGCTCATGAATAGAAACACATAAATGTGACAATAGCAGTGTTGACCACCAAGTTGGCTGGAAACTTGACAAAACTAAATAGATAGATATTAATTACTTTCACCAGATGCATATCTGAACATTTATATCAAAATTATTGCAGAAAATTACATGTGTACTTTGATAGCAATAAAAAGATCAAACTAACATTCTTTCTGCCAGCATTTTTAAGCAAACATAAACTCATAATGTGGCAGTGCATTTATAGCACTAATTCCATCTGGCAGAGCAAGCTGATCAATAAGCAGCAAGGTGTCCTCACCAAGAAAAGTGTAATAAATCATTTTCAGATGTGCTCCTTTATCATTCACACCGATGAATTTACATATCCATGTAAATCTCTGTGTGATCAGCTGTTCCACAGAACATGCAGCCTCAATGCTACTGAGGAATTTGGCTTTGAACAGATTTCTTTGCCTCAATTTATATTCACTTTATATCCACATTAAAGATATCAATTGGATCACAGTGACATTACCTCAGGAAATTATTTTGGTCAGAACAGCCAAGATTCTCAAGTACTTATCAGCTGTCCCTGGACCTTTGAATACATTTAAGCCCAAAAGGATTTCTGGCTGTGCTACACAAATTCCAAGTGCATTCCTGCATCACAGATAAATCATTTCTATTAACATTTCTTTTTCTCTCTTTTCTTTTTTCTTTTTTCTTTTTTTCTTTTTTTCTGATGGCAAACTTGTCAATCAGCTGGGCTGTTCAGGAGCCTGAGTTCATTTTAGATGCATCCTTCCAATTACAAAAGTTTGATATTACCAGGGGTGTTGATAGGATCCAAGTTTGACTACCACATGGGAGAACAATCCTGTAAACTGTAATTAACTGCTTTCTCTACTATTTTTTTCCTTTATAAAAGTCATTTACGAACATTTTAAAGCCCTCATTGTAGCCATTTGCCTGCATATAGAACAGTTGCTAATGAAGATAACAGAATATTCAGATACCTCAGGCTGGAGGTGTGTGTCAGCAAGTGATGCCTTCAGCTTTCCAACACCTGCCATGGTCTTGAGGGAGAGAACACCAGGACTGAGGGAATTACCAACCATAACCCTGCAGGCTTTTCTGACCTTGTGAAAACAGGCACGGAAAAGCTGCAAGCCTAATGTTCCTCTTTGAGCAACTCCCACGTACAAACCCAAAGCAGAATTTTGATGTGCAGAGTTTGCAAAGAACCTTGTGCTACCTTTAAGCACTTTTTAATAGTGTTTGTATTCTACACTGAAGTTGAACAGTGCAGAATGCAAAAACAAACAAACAAACAAACAAAAAATAGGATAGAGATGCTTTAAGTCCCAGAGGTCTGGGATTTAGCACAGGGAATTTGCTGCTGCTCTTTTTTCTGTTTCCCTTGGGAGTTCCTCCAGCCTGTAATTCCAGGACTTAGAGTAAAAATTCTGCCATTTTGAGACAGAATTGCTTTGCCATGGAAAAAGACAACTGAGGAGTCTCATAGTTTTATTAGATCTGTCATGACACTCTAAAGAAACACAACTTATTTCCAACTTTTTCTTTAACAAAACAGCTAAAACAACAGTGAATTTTTACATAATAGTGACAGAAGGCTAAGCATGTAATAACTGATTTGAAGCAGCATATGTCATTGCATTATAATCCTGGTACCTAGCAGCTTTATGAGAAAATTGTATTAAAAGGGTGATCTACATTCAAGTTCTACCCCTTACTGTCTTTCATAAGTGCCCAGTTAAGTCCTGGCATCACTGTAAAAACATTTCCCTATAAAATCAATAATTAATTCTGATTCACTGGAAGACAATGTTAAAAAATTATAGTGACAATTATAGCACCCATATTTCCTTTAAGCATATTTTCTTAGGTAATCGATGACTTACCAAATGGATAACAGCAAAACTGGACTTTTTATAACTAAATTTGTTTTTTTACTTTAGAGATTTCCAAGGTCTTCAAGCAAAACTTTCTGATATAATCTCTTTCTTCTTGAAGTCTGTTCACTAGAGCCACCACCTCAACCCACAGGTTCCCCACACCCCCATTATTCAAGCAGGCTGAGTGTTGTTACTGTCTTGTCAGAATCACAAACATGCCATTAGCCTCCTCCAACTTATCCTGTTCCAAGATATCCCCATTAGGTTTTTTTTTACCACTGTTAGTCCCTGGTAGGAAAAGAAGGTGAGCAAAGGGAAGAGATCATGATTAAAACAATTCAATTGTTCTTCTGATTGCTGCTAATAAATCTGAATATTTAACAATCCAATTATTGGTATTTCTATCTTGGATTAGTAAGTCTCCTTCTCTCCACCTGGTAGAGGGAATACATTAATTGATGTGCAAGGTCTCATTCAATATCCAATAATATCAGTCAAATTGATACAACATAGAAGTAATGATACTAGTAAAATGAGTTATGAAAAGTTGTATGTTCATATTAATGAAATTTCTTCTTTTGGATGCCGGCACAAGGTTTAATCCCAGCTGTACAAACTATAATTTGTTATTTAAAATGATGGCCAAACCTGAAATTAAATAGCTGGATTAAGGTCCAGAAGTGAGGCAGGAGGAGGCTGAAGCAGCCTATACACGAGAACCAGAATAAGCTTTGACTTCAACAACCAATATTCACTAAAAAGACATGTTGAACACTACCAAGCCTATTCAAAATGCAGTACTTCTGCTGCATTCCTGCAGCACAGGAACAGAGTTCAGTTCTTGCAGGAATTGGAGTGAAACTCACATTCTTCCCTTTTATCACAGCCAGGCAGATTAAGTGAGGAGAGCTGGTGTCCTTGGACAAAGTCTGGCCAGATAACAGGCTACTTCTGTCTATGCCATTCCTTCATTTTATATCAGAATAGTTCCCTTGGTGTCAATGCAGTAACAAAGGCTTTCTCTTCAAAAGAGAAAATTAAACTTCCCATTTGTAAATGTGATTATCTTCAGGTTTTGCATAATTTTATTTAAACTTAGCCTGAAGTAATGATGACCATGCATTAAGATGTGTTCTCAGCAGTAATTTCAAATGTGTAATTTTTCTGTACCATATAGGTTCAGATTTTCTTTTCTATTGTCTTTTTTTAATGCCTGAATTACTCATATATTAAGCCACTCTTTAATTTAACAAGAAAAGTGCCTTCTTGAAACACAAACTTAAAAATCTCTTAAATCAAAAGAAATAAATTTGAAAACACATTTTTCACTGCCATTTCTGATTAGTTTGAAATCTTTGCACCAATTTGCTAAGAAACAATTTTTCCTTTCTGACCAGGTCACTATCAAGAAACAATTCACTTGGATCTACTGGTGCAGCTCAGGAGTGCAGGACTATAAAGCCCAAATATTTTCCTTGTGTTATGTGTCAGAGAGCCAGGCACACAGCAGTGACACTGGGGGTTTATTTCAGATTAGTAAGCAGCAAGTGTTGGGATTTCCCCCTCCCCTCACTGTGGTCCCAGAACTCATTTTCTCCTGGGCTGTCCCTGCACTGCAGGCTGTGCTCACAGATGTGGCAGCTCTATGTACACAAGGATAGGTTTAAAATGGATGAGATTTTCAGGAACATAAAGTTCTTGGAAAAATAGGGCATGATTTTTGTCATGGGGAAACATAGGCAGAACCTTGAAATAGGATGCTAATTGCCTTGAGTAACCAATTTGTTTTATCTGTCTGCCACTTGATTTCCTGCAAAGCACAAAAAAAAACTATTATGGGATTTTACTGAAACTAATTACTACTATTATCACAAAGGCTGCTGAAGCATAATCCTCTCACTTTCGTTCTATGTTTCTCTTACAAACTATGCCTCCCCTTCCTTCAACCTGAATTTAGAATCGTGTGGAAAGTCAAGAAGTACTTTAATCATCCAGTGTTGTAATAGACCCTGCTGATATTCAGCCTCACACTGTAATAACATGGAGGGATAGCACAATACATCAGTGTAAACTCTGGTAAGATGCACACACCACTGCTTATTTGTTCATAGGAAACCTGCACCCCACAAAGTCTGAGATGTGCTGTAAGGACACCACCTGCCTCCCCAGGAAAACTTTCCTGAATAACAAGCTGAGCACAGGATAATTTGTTTCCCTTTTCCAACTTACATAAACAGGAACTGATAAGAATGTGTTTAAAATACTGATGATTTAGTTACTAAGTAGTGACAGTGTATCCTGGTATTAATGCAATATCTTGGCTTATAATCATGATTTTTTAGCAGCCCTGAAATATCTCATTTTGATCATTAGGTGAAATCCTGCTGATGTTGAGATACCTCATTAAAATGGTTGGGAACTTGTCTTTAATTGAAATTATTATTCTTTTGAAATGAATGACACTGCCTGAATATGTTCTGTCACATCTTGATAGTTAATTAAATTGATTTTATTGGAATAGTCAACCACAAAAAATGCAATGTATTAAAGAATGCATTTGACAAAAAAATAAATTGATCATCATACTCTCATTGAGATGAAGTACAGACACCACTGGCTTTTTTCACCCAATATAACCAGCATGAGTTCAATAAGTGTTGATGTAATGAGGAATTACACTGCACTTTTTAAAAAATGCCCTTCTACAAGGCTGTTTTTCCTGTACAGAAAAGTAAATGAAGACTGATAGTTAGAAGGCACAGCAGTAAGGGGATCTTGAAGTAGAAGATGAGGTGAAGATTTTCTTTTCTCAAAAAGAAGTAGGAAGAAAATAATGATTTTTACCATTGAATTGTAAGGTCAGAGCTACTCTTAAAAGGGAGACTCTCACTCCTACAAATGTTTTGTCTACCCAAATGTATGTACCCAACAATAATCACTTTTTAAATCATACATGTGCTGCATATCACATTTTCTTTTTTCCCATTTCCAGTGAGTTTCCTACTCAGTACGGTGGAATTTTTTAGTTCTTGTGTCCATACAGACATCAGATGCAATCCTGTGATGTTCTTGCTGGCTGACTTTGAAGGCACTGTTATTAAATTCAGATCTTCATCTGAGTCCAGCCTTCAGTGTGTTAAGCATTAGAGCCCTTATTTTTGTGACATTCTGAGTCCACTTATTGTAGGTGAGGGAATACTTGACAGAGCTGGCCAATAAAGCAAAAATATTCCATGAATAATTATTCGCATGTATGAACAAATGCACTTTCACTGTGTTGTCAGTTATCCATCTCCTTCCCCAAAAGCATGCACACCTCAGAAGACTAAAACAGACTCAATCAGTTCCCCTACACAAAGGCCAAAAGCAGAACTTTTGCAGAAGGAGACTGAAGTCCATATTGTATTTAAAGCTCTCAACATACAACCCATGGGCACACTTGTGGTGTAATATTTTCAAAAGGCCTCAAACAGATTTTTAAAAGTAAACTTTCAGGTGCATACATCTAGGAGAATTAAATCCTGCAGGACACCTTTTCATAGTGCTCACTGCAAAAGGCAATGAGAAGCCATCTGCATATTTAGGCATCCAAATCTCATCTTAAAGTCCACCTCTAAGCAGTTTAACTGCAGGGCCTCCTGTCCAAGTCACTGGTATTGAAAGCTTATTACCTCTGAGTATCCTGATATTATACCCTATAGACTTCATGAGATACAAGATCCTAAATCAGTTGTGTGGCTTTCAGTTATTTAGGATGATCTGTAGAATTTAAAAAAACAAACATTACCACTTTTCTTCAGCCACAGGGAAGACAATGTCATAACAATGAAGAAACTGGACCCTGCAACTAGACATTGTATGTCCCCTTATGGATGATAAACAGTTCATACAGAGTTAGAATCAAAAGGAGAAAACTTCTATTTCCACAACTTGAAGGAACACCAATGGTAAAGAGTCTGCTTTTGCAGCTCCCCTGCCAAGCCTCTGCAGGGTCCTGCCCAAATGAGCGGCTTGGCAGGAAGCATTGGTGGGCTGATAGGAAAAGAAAGGAAGAGCTGCTTCTGCAGTGTTGCTGAACTGGTTTTCTTCAGGCCTTTAAGCTGAGCTGCTGTTCCTGAGCTTCAAAATGTCATCTGACAAAACAGCACCTATTGGAAACCAACAAATGCACATTCCTTGTCTGAAATTGGCAAAGAAGTTGTCACAGGATTTGGATCTGATTTGCCACCCTTAACTATGCCTACAATGGAGGCCATACAACCTGCTCAACTTGACATAAAATGCAGTAATTCTTTAAAATGCCACATATTAGACATGCTGTCATTTACCACAGCTAAACACCACCACATCTGATAGTGCAAAATAACAATTGGGTGACTTTTCTGATTGATTACTTAGAAAGAAAGCAAGGAGGGGAAGGGGGAAGAAATCCAAAATCATGTTGAAATCATGTAAAGGTTGAAGTTACCTCTAAAAAGAAAATTTACATTTCCCTCCTCCTTTGTCAAACATGCACTCTATATTGCTATTGCTAGACAGACCCATGTTTTTTTGCTGATCTGTCCCTGCCACTTAGACACATTGCACTAACCCCAAAATGAGATGTAGCAAGGTGCCCTGGGAATGGACAGAAACAAGTCTCCAACAAATTCATAGCAGCTCTCCCACCTATAGCTTGATTTAAAATCATGCTTTAAAGATAGGAAAGATAAACTGCATATTAGTAAATGAGATTGCTGACTATCAGTGTGCAGGCAGGTGGAATGAGATAACATGCTGTGCAATATGCATTTTTCTCACTGCAGAATTAATGCTGAAACATAGCACAATATATATATGTATGAGAAAATCAGATCACTAATAATTGCAGCATATGCTCCAAGTGAGTGATTCTATGCAGTGCTGGTGGACACAAAAACAATTGCTGGGAAATATGGAAAATCTGGAAAATCTGATCTAAAACTTACAATGTTGGTAAAGGCTTGAAGGCATCAGTCAAGAAACAAAAGCTCTGGATCCTGCCTCAGAGGAAGCCTGCCTGGAGCATGGCCATTGTACATCACAGCAACCCCTCAGTGCAGCCCCAGCAGGCAATGTTGGCAACATGCATGATGGTAAAGGGATCACATTTTATTTTTCTAAATTATGATTTAATGCTCTATTCAACTGCACACAAACAGCACTATCTGCTTTGGTAATATGAACACAACAACATATGAAAACATCATCACTTTAACTGTCCTTTTCTTCTGAAAAGTGTCATCACCTTACCTGGAATCAAAAGCTTTGTATTACTACTGTTTCTAGCTGACATTAAGATGTCTCAGGAAGCTCCTGACGAACCATGAAATATTATTGCAAGATGGAAATCATATTAATGAACTGCTTAGGTTTGTGGTGAAAAATTAGATAACCTAATTTGTGGTTCAATTTCCAAGGCACCTATTTGTTAGCTAAGTAATTTACCACCATCTTTCATCATTTAAATCCTTTTCCTCTCTGAAGATTTAATTAGTTTGCTTCTCTGTCTCACACACAATTTTCTTGAACTGTTTCAGGCAGTCCCAACAACCCACAAGAAATGTCCCCATGAACACAGAGGAGAAATCAATAACTTCCATGCCTGTTCAGTAAAAGAACTCAGCATTTTCTGATAGCTGCAACCAAGATGGGATTTAGGCCACAAATGTTTCCCAGTCAAGCATGAAAACAACACTGGTACCCTGCTGGTAAGCAGCCGTGAAGCCTGAGAGTGACCAGGGGTAGTACACATCAAGGTTCAGGCCTTTTGAAAACAATTATCCCAGAACAAATACCATAATTAATCTAATATGAAACAAAATCATGCATTTCATCTCTCATAATAAGCACACAGCATGGTGTGTGAGAACAGCTATCAAACTGCTTCCAAGATGAGAGTTCAGTTCAATAAATTCCCTCGCATTTGTCTGTGCTTTTTTCTTCTATTATACATTATCAAGTTTCACTAAACTGCCTTATGAATATGTCTGTAAATTAACCTCAGTTGACTCCTACTCGCTTTCAGAGAGGTCAGTGTAAACCTGTCATTAAATCCAGCAGGGATAGGTTTGGGTCCAGAATGAGTAACCTTTCCTTACTTTCCTTGTTTGCTATCTTTATTTCACCTTGGTCTAACCTTAATTACACAGTAACTTAATATTATCCTTCCTATTCACACAACCAAGTAATTGCCCTCTTTCTGTCATCTCTGCTATTTTTAACACACCCTTTGTTGTTTTTTGAATGCTAATACAAACATTGATACCAATCAAAGAGTATGCAAACAGGCTACTGGGCTTGCACTTAACATTACTAGGGGAGGACAATAACTGGGGCTTGGGGGACAAAGTGTCATTCCCTACACCTTTACATGGCACCCAGCACACCAGCTCTGATAGTAGCATTATCACACTACCATCTCTGCCTAAAGGGATCTTTTTTCAAGATTTCCATTAATTCAGTCTTCAGCCATCTCATATCATTTTCTTTCTGTGTGAGCTAAGGAAGCTACTGTTTTCTCAAGTATTTAAGACATTACAAACTGTGAAATGTTGGAATGTTTCTTTTAACTTCAGAGCAAGAACCATTAATGTCCCATTTATATCTTTCATTTCCATGGGAAGAAAATGTTGATAAACAAATTAAATGAAGAGTCAAAGTGAGTTTGACACTATACACCCAGCTGTGGGGTAGCTCTGGGTTATGGCCTCTTTCATTAGTCCAGCTTTACATTTATCCCAAGCACTGATGCCTTGGAATGGCTACCTAGAACAGAGGCTAGATAGAGTTAGAGAGTAAAGTAGATATTTATTAAAAGCCTTCGATAGATATATCTTGGGCAGTGCAAAAGCCTCACAGAGGCTACATCCAAGATGGACAATGGTCACGAGTTTTTCAGACTGATAAAAGTTTGGTCTATTTGCATATCAGGGGTGATTGTCCAATTACAGCTTTAGGTAATAAAGTCATATTCCCCCAGTTTGCTCTTCCTCCTGATCCACTTTTGTTTGTACTCTTCAGGGCCTGAGGCTGAGGATGACCTTGGTTCTTAGGCCTGGAAGGATTGTTTTGTCTGACCAAAATATGAAGAGAGCTTACCAAAACTCTATGTGGAGTTCAGCGTTAGACACTAATGCAGTACAGGATCTGAAAAATACACAAGCTAAAAACTTAAGGCAGCAGCAGTCACTAAACATATCAATGGTTATGCATGTTGCCTCTTTTGGATCTAATCCTCAGGCACTCTCCTTGGCAGGCAGACAAAGCTTTAAAACTTACATTAATTGCAAATATTACATTAGGAGAGATATACCAGGTCTGTTCAATGGTCCCTCAAACTCATTCTCTGACGTTTGCTGGAGTGTCATGCTAAATGAGAACAAGATGTGTGGAACTTTGGTTTCATCATGCTCTTACTCAGCATTCAGAGGTTTTTGGGCTGTTTCTCTGAGCTGGGCATGTAAAAAACAGTTGTTTTGGCACAGAGTAGTGAGCACTACTGTGCTTAACCATTTCATCTTGGATGGTTTTTTTCAGATGGTAGGAAGAATCTACAGAAGGATGAAAGCTACTCAGTGTAGCTTGGGACCAGCAAACCCTGAGCTGCAGGTGCAGCTGTGGAAGCTTGTCCAGACTACACAAACTGGTGTGTGTCAACCTACTGAGATGCATGCTGCCTTCCTAAGCCTGCCCTGTTAGCCTCTGAGTCTTGCTACAAATTAAATAAAAGTGAATGGCAGCTAACCATAAACTGCCACATGGAATTAAGCTATGGTCGTTATGGCAGGTATCATGCCTGATGTAGAGCAAATGATTTTGGTAAGGGCTGTAAAACCTTCTCCCCTGGGATGTCCAGGCACTGTACTGCCATCAACACAATTTATGGGCTATATTAGCACTCTGCTCATGAGCCTTACTCTCCCCAGAAACTTTTGGAATTGGGAAGGTGGAAAGATGCTCATAAAACAGCAATAAATTTGACGCGCTGTTCAGTAGGATCAGAAAGCAATCTGCAGAGGTCTGAGTCCTGACAAGGAATGCTGTTTAAAAAATCACAGGAACTGTCAAACCTATTCCTTCCACCATCCAGGATACAAGGCCAATTTACAAAAAGACCTTGAACAGTCATCAATCACCCAACACATCTGACAGTCACATCAGCTGTATAGCCTGGGCAAGCATTTTGTGTCCTCAGAGGCAGCTTGGTGTTCAAGCTTCAGTAACACAGCAGTGGTCAGAAAGGTCACCAGGCTGTGCAAGAGAGATGGAGGTTTCCCTACATGTCAGGAAGCAGCTTGACCTTCTGGTTTTTCATTTTGCTCCCTACCAGCCTTCTAATACATCAGGACTCAGTTGTGACTTTGCCTCAAGTCCTAATGAAGGTACTTGTCACGTGTCCATGTAAAACATAATATTCTGAAAAGGATTTTCTCCCCAGTGTATTGCATGTGATATTGGAAAGTCCTATGGGAGTCTTCAGCTGCTTCTGATGCTTCCTGCAGGAATGTGCCACAAACATCACATTCCTTCCTCTGCCAACACAGAGGCTGTGCTGTGAGACCAATTGGAGCTAGACAAAAATAAAATTCTTCCATGGCATGTACCTCAAATTGGAGATTCAATAGCATAACTCACATTTGTTAACCCTCACAATGGCTAGCTGCTTTTCATTTTCTTTCCATTCTTCTTTTTCTTTCAAATTGTAAAAACAAACTTTGCCTAAGAAAACTCACTTTAATTATGTAAGACATTGTACAGAAAGGGGGTGCGTCCAGGGAATAAAGACATTCCTGCATCTGAGATCATTTCACTTCCCATGAATCCCTCACATGAATCACATGAACTCACATGAATCCCTCCCCAACTCTTTTCCTCTCTTTGTTTATTACTTTACTGCTTTCCTTTGAAATATTACTACCATTGTGCATGCACCCTCAAATAATTTCTTGCATGCACTTGCTCTTAATACCTTTTCCTCTCTCTGTGACTCGTTCTCCCATATATCCAGCACAGGATAGACTGTCCTGTAGTGCACAAGTCTCCTGTAGTGCACAAGCAGGGAATGCCACAAATCTGCTGTATCATTCCTGAATGCAGCTCACAATATGTATAAAGCCTGTTAATAAGTTCTCTTCAAACAGCTTTTGCAAATAATCCTTATATGCAAGATAGAAGCAAATGTATAATCACACACTGGGCACAGAAAAATCAATGTCAGTGACTTGCAGATTTTGGAAAAAGTCCATTTCTCCTTCCCTTTTTTATTAAAGTTCCCTCTGAGACATCTGTACAAAGCTCATTCTTTTTAACTGCCTCCTTGCAGTCTTGGAAATACTTTGTCTCGGTCCCTTCACAGCTTCTGATGTATGAGCATCTGACAGGGTTCTCAACACACCTGCTCCAGCAAAGGAAAACTATTTCTTCACAGGGTGAGATTTGTTCTTAGCTATTTCAGGTTAGAGCCTTTGCTAAGCTTATATAACACTTGGAAATAAAGCTTTTTTTTTTTTTAAGGTGGGAGAAAAAAGAAAATTTCCACACTTCAGGAAGTATATCTTCATCTCATTCTAGGTCAGTACTCTGACCTGGACATATATCTCCACCTTTTGCTTCTTCTTTGCCTTAGCAATGGGATGCTTAATATATTAAAGCATTCTTTTTCTTCCACCCTTTACTTACAAAATGTTGTCCTTTGTCTGAAAGGTCACCAGCATTTACTAACAGTTATCTCTGAGCAATAGTAAAGCCAAGGCAGTTTTTTTCTTTTACCTGTGGTGCAAAATTCTAGTTCTAAAATGCAATGCCTAAAACCCAAGTGACTTCAATATACTGTACCCTCATGATATTTTCTTATATTATTGTGTGACAGGAAAGTCTACCCTCCTTTGGATGGAAGATAGATACCTAAGTATATGTGCACATGCACTTGCTTTTAAATAAACTCATTGCACTTTTCTTCCTTTCTGAAATACAGCACGCTTCAGGTCCACTTTGCTTTTGCCAGAAATGAAGTAAGCCAATTCAATCAATTTTCACCAACAGAAATGTCAAGGTCTGCTTTCTGGCACACAGCCACAGCTGTAGCTACCACAGACATTCTACAGAAAAGGCACAAGGCTTTGCCTGTGACACAGGCTATTGGAAAGGGCAGGAATAGTGGCTTTCCAACCCAAATCATTTCTGTACAGCTGAAAGGCCAGTTGTACTCATTAAGACAAGTAAACTTCCCAAGGAAAGGGATTTGAAAAACTATATACATACCTGATTTCTAGTACACTAGTACACTTTATTCTAGTACACTAGTTTTACTCTGGCACAAGCCAATGCTTTATTACTGCATACATATCAAATACTGACACATTGAAGGATGTGGAGGCCAGGTGTCAATCTCACGTGAAGATGCTTAGCCATGATTTTCTTGTCACTAATATATGATTATATTATCATGGGAAATCTCACTGTATCCGCACAAAAAAATCCAAAACTGACATTTCATCTGTTCATTTGACAGGGACAAAGACAGGGAAGGAACCAGGTGCATCACTGAGTTGTGGCTTCTACAATCATATGCAAAGCAAGCTTAATTCAGAGGGATCTGTACAGCTTTTTAGCCTGGAATACTGATAGGACCTTCTTCATATTTTTCATACACTTCTTAAGATTTTCAATTTAGAAAAATCTAAATTGTTCCTAGGGTGCTATAATTTGTATCCAGGAAAGATTATTTGTAACAGCCACAGGTACTTAGCAAAGTAGAAACACTCTTGGGTTTGTCTGTATTCTACATGTTTCTCAGCCCTACCTTATTGAGATCACATGAGACTCCATTTAAGGTGTCTGGGCATGACATTCTCACCTCATAGAGAGCCATCAATGGCAAATTATCATTAGCCTGGTATCAGTTTTCAGTTGGTAAGAAAAGACATATGAAAATTGTTACTATTTCTGAGGAATTTCATAAAGCCAATGGTAATCTTTATATGCGTGAGGCCATGCTCTCTGCAAACACAGCATTTATCAAATGCTAACAGCCACCAGCCTCTGTTTTACCAGGAGGATGAATATATTAAAAGACTAGGAATTTCAAGGTAGCCTTATAGGTTAATATCTTGCAAAATTAACTGCTAAAACTTCTGCACAATTCTGTGATTTATCAAGTTTCCAGGAAATTAAAGGGCAAAAGATTGTCAAGAAAGAATGAATTCCACAATACTTTCAGATATCAGAATGAAACTTCCATTCCTTATCTGGGCACCTGCCCAATTTCTACAGCTGTATAGTAGAGAGTACTAAGAAGCATTTCAGGCAGCTTAAAAGTGAATTTCCAGCCTCCCTTGAATTCAAAGAGGTAATTATTCATAATATTCGAGTTGCTTTTAGAAAGACACACTCTTCAATCTTCATGAGTTATGCCCAAGATTATTAACAGGCTTGAATTTCACAAAAGGTTCTTTTCCCAAACTCTGCCTTTCAGAGGACAGTTTTCTGTGAGTAAGGCCACATTCCTCAGACTACACAGGAAAGCTTTAAATAAGAAACAACTCTACAGCAACATTAGTGGAAACACTTAAAACTACACATCCCTTTAGAAAAGAAATATCTTTCTGGAAGCATGCAAACTAGAAGGTCTGAAGAACTGGTGCAACTTGCAAATGCAAATCAGGTTGGCAACAGAGATGCCAGCTTTATGAATAAATACCTCTAGCTGTAATGCTTCATCTTCAGTACTCAATAGGCCAAGGAATCTTTCTAGTAATGTTAGTTTTCCTATGCTTTTTGATCTAAAAATATCCAAAATTTTAGAAATAGAGGGGGAAAATCTTTTGGAAGATGGAAATCCTGTTTTCTGTCTAGCATAAAAATACCAAAGTTTTTCATGAAAAACAGTTTTTTTTTCCTTTCCCATCACTTTACAAGGGAAGGTTGATGCTTTATCATGTTGTCAAGTAAATAGGTGCTTGCCCGGGTAGTTGGAAAGAACTAATGGCATTGTGTAACTATCTGCAAAAATCTAAAGAGTTTACACAATGTTTTGCACATCTATATTGATTAGAAACAGCAGTAGCTGATGCCAGTGATGTGGTTTCAGTAGAACACAACACACAAGTTTCTCCTTTATTCTGACTACAGCACTGCAAGCAGTGTTATACTGGCTCCTGTCCATCTCATTTCATTTTGTCTGCAAGTGCATCAGAATGTAACCACCTAGTCTGAGGGAAAAGAGGGAGAAGAAAATATTTCAGCCTGTTGGAAATCAGGAGATAATTTTCTTATTCTGTGGAGTGAATTCCAGTGAGGCCTCCAGAGGCAAGGCTGTCAGATATCAGTGTCAGCTGTCTGCCTCACTCCTCCAGCACAGGGGACTAGGGAGAAGTACTGGCTACCTGCTTGGAATCCAACCCTCCTCCAGGCAAGGCAGCCTTTGGAGCAGGGCTGTGAGGCAGACTGAAGACTCCCCCAGAGCCACCTCTGCACAGCTCAGACGAGAGGAATGCTGCCTGATGCTGGGGCCTTTCCTCAGGCTGCAAAGGTTTGATGCTGCTCCTGCTCTCTGAGAAAGGCATCCAGACTTGTCACCCGTGTCCACCTCCTGTGGAAGCTGCATCCAAGAATGTACCAGCTATGAGTCAGAAGGGGAACAGATCAAATGGAGATGGACTCTCACCTGCAGTGGGCAGAAAGAAATATCCTAGAGCTCCTACAGTTAGTTTAAAAACTCCCTACAGTTACTTTAAAAATCCCAAACCAATGCTGCTCAACCATAAAATGCCTGTGCATTTCACAGACTAGGCTCTGTATCTCTTTCTGCCCACTTAAGTGTGCTAATTAAAGGCAAGCTGGCTGTTCCCCTTCAGGTCCCATGGTGTTTGCTCCTTTAAGCACACAGCAGCACAAAGTGAACAGAAGGCACCAGCAATACTCTTTGCAATGTAGTGAAGAGTTCATTGGCTAGGGCATCACCCTGGAACTTGTGCTGAGCTCCCAGCTCTTACCAGAGGTGATTATACAAACAGTCTGTCTTGTCTCTGCTACTCCATCTTGTTCCAAAATGATGTGATCTTGGTTGGAACACCATTTATAAATCACATGGAGGAGAACATTTTAATAATTGAATTTCAAATATATAAGACCACATATACACCCATGCATACATTTTCACACACCTCTACAATGATCACTAGTTTACAAGCTACACTGGCATTTCAAAGGACAGTGTTCAGCCTGTCTCTAAACTGAAGTCTCATGAATCAATTACTCCACCCCTGGACTGCCCAGGAGAAACGACAAGCAAGTAAAGCTGTGATTAATAACACTGAGTTCTAATGCTGTCTTCCAACACACGTTACTGACTCATTGCCCACATTTGCTTTTGGTTTTTCTATATTAAGTGCCATCTTGCTCCCACAAGCTGTTCAAGGCAAAACAAGTGACCACATTTAGAAGGCAGAAAGAAGACAAAACCTATGAAAACCCTAAGGAAAACTCCTATAGGCAAACTAGAAAAGAGTCTGAAGAAGGAAGAGGTACAGCCAACATAGTTTCTCCAATGAATGATGCAGGCAGCTTTGGAGAGAGAAGTCGTTTCCATCATTCTGAAACCCTGTTGCTCCCAAGCTGTTGCAGTGGGTGCACTGGCAGAGTCATGTCTTGGTTGCATTAAGTCTGGTGGCACTGATGTCCTGGATTTGTGTGCCCTGTCCATGTACTCACAGCTAATACAGGGAGAGATGGGTAATTTTTCCCCTGGCATGATGAGAGCATTGGATGAAGATTTTTGCCCTCATCTGGAAGATGAGGAAACTCTACTTGTTAAGATCACCTACTATTTTAACAAGGTAGTTCCTGTCACTGAAGGAACCTGGAGCTTTGCCCTTCACCTTTTCCTGAAGCACAATTTGGTTGGAGTTTTTTTTTTGTATTTTAGGCCAGCCCATAAGCTTGTAAAAATTTGGGGAAACATTTTGACCCTTTTGTGAATTAAACAGACATTTTTGTTCATGATTATCTACAAATTCTTGGGACTGATTTAAAGAATTAGGAAGCCTCATATGTTTTGTTTGTGCTTTCTGCTCCCTGGTGCCTGACTGGTAGATCTCCCATAGAGCCTGCACAGCAAAGCTATCACCAGGCTTCCTAAGGTTCAAAGCAACCACTGCAGGCTGCACCTCCTTTCAACTACTTCGACCCTCCCCAAAAAATTGTGCAGGTCATGAAATACTGAGGCCGTGGATACCATGCTTTCTAAAATCATTCTCTAATACTTGGCTTTTTCCACCTTTCTGTCCATACCTCTCGAGAGCTGCTGCAGAAAACTTCTCAATAGTGACTGAAAGAACCAGTGTAAGGACCATTTCTGTGTTGTTCAGACACCTGGAACAGTCACAGGCAAGATCCTTCAAGGTCTTTGAATGATGAACACAACAGTTTGAAGGATTCTACGTAGGAGGACAAAAGAACATTTCAACCACAGCTGAATAATATTAAGGAAACACCAGGTTTCAATCCTGGACCATCTAAGGGAAGGGGGAAAAACTAAGAAAGTAAGCAACAGATGTAGTATTGGATAATAATGATTCAGAATTATTTAATGCATTGTTTTGACAGACTTCACATCATAAAAGTAAAATCAGACCTTCTTAATAATAAAATATAGATAGAGACAGAAACACAGCAGAGCAACAAAGAACATAATGGAAGATATTTGAAGCTATTTTGACATTTTTTTCTCTTTAAACAATAGAATTTACGTAAATTTGTAAACTAGTTGGAATATATTCATGGGATGTGGAAAAATAACAAGAAATAGTCTTAAAATAAAGGCTAACCTAACTGTTTCAACCATTTCACACCAGCACCAATAAAACAAGGGCCTGAAAATTACTGTATAGCAAATATTGACCAATGGTTATCATGTGATCATTGAAGAGCATCCCTTTGACTTCTGTAGGATGAAGTTATATTTGGCTAACTGTGGAATTCTGGTGTTCTGCTTTTACTAGAAAATGTATTTCTTTATATTTAAAGATGACTGCTGTGAAACTCCTTGGAACTTCAAACATAGCTTTCTGAACAGAAGACTAAATGTAAAAATACCTTCAAATTCAAGGTGACGTTAGTCAGCCAAGATTCACATTACAAAATGTGAAGCATCATGATTAACTCCTGTTTAACATCCAAATTGAGAATACACCCCAAAACACACATCTATAAACTATCCATCTTGTGCATCTGCAGGACTTATCAGACTCTCCACCAAATCCTCAATTGACCTCTCCTTCTCACTCCAGCCATCTGCTGACCCACTGCATAAGGAGCCCTTAATGCCACTCACCTCACAGTGATTATTCCCAGGCAATGGCTGGAGAATCTACACTGCTGGGGAAAATGGAACAATCAGGCTCCCCAACAAATATAAAAGTATTTATAAAAGTGTATTTAATTCACCCTTGAGTTTATCTGAGTGTAGAAGAGGGCAGACAGTCCAGTTGGCAGTCTATGCCAGGAGTGGGTAACATCAAGATGGGAGTTAGAAAGGACACCAATGAAAAAACATGATATGGTTAATAGGGATATTAGTGGGCAACAACAAGAATTTGGCCAGAGAAAGGTTAAGCTAGTATGAATTAGTTCTGAACTAATCAAGAGGAGAAAGAGGCAGAATAGACAGAGAACAGGCAGGCAGAAATGCACAATGGTGAGGACAAAGGCAAGTCTGTATAGCAGCTACCATATTCTCATCAAATTTATACAAAAGCAAGAGTGCCACCAGAGGAGCTGTGAGTGCATGTCTGAGAAGGCAGTAAAACACAAAACATCCACGTCTGTGCTTCAGCTTCCACAGTTGTGTATACTCAGCCCCCAACAAGCAGCATCACCTCAAACTGATGCCACACATTTTTATTCTTGGAGACAGCCTGGGCCCTGGGAATTGCACTGATATTAACACCAGGCCTGCAATTTGCATGAACCTCATGTTTAGCACATTAATAATAGTCTTCCCCAGCAGACCTGGCCTCTAACTTAAGGCATTTTACTGCTTCCATAACCAAGATAGGGCTGTGGATGTTTTTGGGTAGTGTATGAAACAGTTTAGCAAGTTGTCAGTCAGTTCACAGATTCAAAGTGGCTGGAGTGACTGTGTTACGTGGCTTGAAGAGATGGAGCTGGAGATCTATAAGGGACAGGGAAAGTAAAATTTGGATATCAATGGAGATGGCTGACCTGACAGTAAAGGGAGCAGTGAGCAGGAATCAAGTCAATCAGAGTTAACAATGCGAGGTACAGCTCCCTAGTATGGAATAAAGGACAGGAAAGGTTAGCAAAAGAAAGAAAAGCAAATATAGGTTCTGTAGGGATGCCTACTGAAACAGCTTCTATGTCTGCACCTCTGGGTTAAAGCAGCCCACCCTAGGCAGCAAGAGAGCACCGAGAAGTGATGTACTGGCAAGGCTTTGAGAGCTTGTGTCCCTTCCCATCATTTTCAGGCTTTTCTGTATCTCAGAAGAGGGCACTGTGGGATGGAGAGCTGCTAAACACAAGAAAATTCAGCTGAGTTCTCAACAGGAATTGCTATCACCATATAATTTGCAATTAATTACTTCTTTTGTTTTTATCCAAAGAACTGTGTGGGATCTATTTGCTCAAATGCATGAGCATTCAGATGCAGAGCTTGCTCATTCTCTAATGTTGAAGGAAGTTCTTTATCCTTTTGACATATCATCATCCCCAGTCACAGAGCGGTTTTCAGTTGCTGAGGGATTTTATTCCCAAAGGGATTGCATTTCCTTTTTGGTTTTTGTATTTTATTTCTTATTAACAACACACAACGAAAATGGTCTTTATCCTTGCTGAGATGCAATGTCTCTTTAGCAATTAAGGTGAAAGCAGATGAAGTCTCAAAACAGATGAATACCAGATATAGTTCATGGACAATTAAACCCAAATTATATGAATTATACATATTCAGGGATAACACAAACATTGTACCTGCTTCCCTGTTGCCTTGTTCTTTATAACTATAGCTAACTATACCTGTACTGCATAGATCTAAACTGCATTATAAACTGCACAGGCCTGGTTTTGTGTATGTATGTGTGTTTTATACTTCCTGTTTGTAGTGTAAATAAATGCATAAGAGCAAAAGGCAGTAGTAAATCAGTCACTGGGTTTTCCCTCTGGGCTCTTTTCTTGATTGAATCAATAACAAAGCTGGTCAGGTCCTGATGAAGCAAATTTCCACTGCTGGCAAGTTGAAATTAAATATTTTGCAGAAACATTGTTCTTCTGTGAACATTTTCTTGGGCAGGGAAAACAGGTCATTATTAAAGGGAACATTTTGGGAGTTTTTTTGAAAATTGATTTTTCATTTAATTTGATTTTTAACAGTTGAAGGTTTTCTTACATCCTGTGGGACTGTAAAAATTAATAACATAAACATTCACCTGAAACATATCAATCTAGAAGAAACAAATGTTATAGACTGTAGCACTCCATAGAAACTTAAAATCTGACATCTCTATCTTATTTCAGAATGGAAGAGTAATAGCAATCACAAAACTGGAAGCAAGACATGCTGATTTAGAACTAGTCAGGTCTAAACAGTAATCCATCAGAAACTACTAGGATCTCTCTAAAATAGGAATTATTTGGGGTCTTGAGCAGGTCTCACACTGTAACTGTTTTGTTTTAAAACATTGCATTTTTTGGCTTTCTCTTATCTAGAGTTCATGTTCTAATCCACTTCTGGCTTGCCAGCTTCTTATTCTTTATTATTATTATTATTATTATTATTTCTCCTTCCATTCTAATCTTTAATTACTGATAAATCCAGCTTGGATTTCTTTCATTTATTTTCTGTCTGTTGTGACACGTGTCTTGTCTTACTTCCTTAGTCCACCACCTTAGTCCACCAAATGTGATTTTGTTTCTTTGAACATTTAAAGCACAGTTGTATCCTACATGCACATCCTGTAGCTGCAGTGGGATAGAGAATCCTCTGATTATAGCAGTGTTGTGGGACAACACTGTGCCCTCCCCAGGCTCCTGCTCCTTAGCCCACCCCTGTTCAGCCCCTGTCCTTACCCAGGTGTGCTCCCAGTAAAGCCATGCAGGCACAATGGGGGTGCTGAGTAACCAGGAAACTGCAGGGATTGTTGCATGAGGACAGACAAAGCCATAATGCCAGTTCCTAACGTTTCAGTTTCTGGACCAGAGGCCATATCCAGGTGATGTGTGGCAGACACACATCACCTGTAGACACCACAAAAATGCAGCCATCAATCCCATTGGCCCTGAGGATTTTGGAGATGCACTCATGCTCCTCTCTCTTTCCTCACCTCAGTCTCAGGTCTGACCCATGGTGCACCATGCAGGATCCAGCCTCCAAGAGCTGACAAAGGTTCACCTGCGGGAGTTGGCCAAGCTGAAGCAACTCTAACCCTAAGGCCATGGGAAACCCCTTGTAGTTGTGGAGAGCAGTAAAGGTTCATGGGAGTTTGCATGTTAATGAGGTTGTTCCATATAAGGGTATGTTTTTATGATTGGCCAGTTATTTTGTATAAATACAGTTATGTTCACAGTTTGAGT
The DNA here is from genome assembly GCA_013400215.1 of Cisticola juncidis. Classification (NCBI taxonomy): domain Eukaryota; kingdom Metazoa; phylum Chordata; class Aves; order Passeriformes; family Cisticolidae; genus Cisticola; species Cisticola juncidis. Next base: position 200,615 of record VXBR01011355.1, read on the forward strand.
TTCTGACTGGACCCTTACCCTCAGACCTACATTATTTATTGTCATGTGTCACTCAGTTCCAGATCTTTGGTTGGTTACCCTCACGGAGTTCTCCTGGATACCGTGCACAGTTTTGGGGCACCGTCCCTATTTTTTTTAATCCATCATTAATGTGTTCTTTTTCTAGTGCCAGCTGTTGTTCCTGCTCCTAATTATTTTCTTGCCTCTGCCCTGAAGTCAGGTGACTTAAATGTTTGTCACCTACCCTCACTGCGACATCCACCCAGTTTCTGGATCACAGCAAAGTGTCTGCCTGTTTGGCACTGGCCAGAGAGGTGGGTTCAGGGCTTGGAGAAGTGCAGTGGTGTCTGTAAGGTGACCTTGAAAGCAAGCAGGGGCAGATGAGAGCAAGAGCAGGGCCTGAACTGGGAGGAGGAGATCTCAGCTGCTTTGTAATGCTCAGCAACAGCCATAGCTCATTTCAGAACCTGCTGCCTCTCCACAGAAGCTTCCTTGAGAATGCATGTTAAAAGTATGAACTTAAAAAAAAAGAATTCTTGAGTTTCACTAAATCCAATGAGTTTATATGTGTGTGTAATGAATGCTGTAATTAAGGCTGAGAACTACTGCTTCTTTGGATAATTTATGGGAATTTTTTGCATGGAGCTGTTTTTTGGAGAAAAATAGACAAAGCTGAATCACCCCTTATATTACAGTTCCATTTATAAATGGCTAAGAAAGAATTAATAACTAAGACATTTTGGAAAGGAATGTTTAAACCAGTAGGACAGTAGGGGTTAGATTTACATGATGTATAAGTCTGAAACCTTAGGCCACCTTCTACCTAAAGTAACTTTTATTTGAATTTCTCAGAATGCCTGCATTCCTACTCACAGAATTCCCCCAGTACAGGACTTCTGCCAGTAGGAATGCCGAGTGTCACGAACACCTTGACAGAAACAATCATCTCAGCAGAGCTCAGGTCTGCATACAAACAGCAGTGACAGTCTGCCAGATTTCAGCAACAGCAGCAGCAGCAGCAGCAGCTCACCTGGAAAATGCCCTCAAGCTCCTTCTAAGCCTCTTAAAGAGGCTTCATAATCCAGTCAGCAGAGTACTTGTTTAGGAAGAAAGCAGACAGCTTGACCTCCTGCTCCTGTGGGAATAAAAACTAACCCACAAATCCATCCCCAAGAGACCCTGGTGGAGGAAGAGCTGCCCTCTGCCATAGCAGGAGAGCTCTGTGGGGTACAGAGGTGATGTTTTCTCCAGAGGACAGGGGCATCTGGGAGAGGCATTTAGCTCTAAGGCTTGGGGAAGCGCATGGCACTGCAAAAGGAAAAGAGAGACCCAGAGTTCGATATGAAGGTGGCAGCCACAGGAGGCAGTGACAGAACTGCAGGCACAGCTATTTGTGCTAATTCAGCCCCAGCTAAATCCTATGCCAGCTGTAGGAATCATCTCTCTTAGGCAAACAAACTGAGGCATCTCTTCAGCTGGTGAAGATCACTGTGTCTCTTTGAAAGGATATCTATCCCGTCTTAACCTACATCATCATTATTCTCCAGCTTAACCCATCTATATTTACTGTGAAGTACAATATGAGGCATGTTGTTGGCCTGATCTGTACTTGGTGTTTAATCATTAGGCTGTTACACCAAGGAATATGAACCACAGGATTTGCAGGAAATGTCACTTTTCAGACAGCAATGCTAGGTTACACTTTGCAGAAGTAAATCATTAGTAGCCTTCATCTAATTATCTGCATCTTGCTATGCAATCTCCACATTAAAATGCCTTTGATCAAATCTTCAGATGGTGTAATTAGCAGACTTCAGGAGCCCATGTCAGTTGTAAGATCTAAAATTCTGCCCTTTGATAACCATTACTAAGTACATATTTCTGTCCTATTCTATCACACCAATATTATCCTTGACTGCACAGAAGGAAATGCAACTGAACCCTCCTAACCTACACGCAATAATTGGCAATTTTTCAGTTGCATGTGTTTGTCTCTGTCGGTTGGCTTTAAAAACAAATATTTATGTCAGGAATGGCACCAGTGCCATAAAAAATATAAGTTTTCACAATCATAATCCCACACTGGTAAGCCTGCCTTCCTCAGTCTCTGTACTCACACTATTTCCTCAATTGGAAGTAGCCCAGGCCAGTACTTTGGATCTTATTTTCCATAATCTGAGTTTTGTGTCTCTATGTGACACCAGACAGAATATCTCTATATCAGATGTCAGCACAGAAACCTAGGTTGCCCAAATTGAGCTTTGTAGGAAGATAAATTTGTTTTACTTCTGTGGAAGTCGTCACTCCATCTAAGACAAATATCTAACCTGTGTTTGCCAGTTAAACTCAATCAAGGTTTAGTCTTTCTCCTTCCATAGGCTAAGGAGAGAATTTAAGTTTCTGAACTTGATCCCTTCAGACCACATAAGCACAGGACCCTGGAGCACCTGCCAGGGTGGTCTCACAGCCATGTCGAGCTGCATTGTGGCCACAATGCTGGAGACTGCAGAGCAAATCATCCCCCATCATCATCCATGCTCTGAATTTGCAGGGAGAAAGCTCAGACAGGTAGCAGAGGAGCTGCCCTCCTCTCCTGCACATCTCAAGACCTTGACAACAAGGCATCAAACCTCTAGAGAGAGCTTGCCTCACAGGTTAATCTGAGACACTCCTAATTTAAATCCCTGGCATTTTGCAACACAGATGTTTGAGAACCCCATCCTCCCTCCTGTCTGTAGTTTCTTTCTTTCCCAACACTCCCTCTGGAATTGCACACTGTCACCAATGTTTTTTTGTTTTGTTAAATAAGATATAAATCAATAGGCCTATTATTCTCTTTCTGTTTATTCATTAGACCATGTGGGAAGTTATGGTACACTAGTGAAATCACAGTCAAGCTGATTTGTGTCTGCAGGTTTTATCAACATATAGAAAACTGACATTCAAAAGTGTGTCTCACTCTTCCATTACAAAAATTTACGTATCTTCTCTCTTCCTCCCACATCCAACAACAACAGGGAAGAAGTTTTCTTAGTCAAACAACATTTGACATTCCAAAGTGCAAAATGAGCTTGTGACTGATACTAATTTACCCAACCATCACAGCTCAGGCAGTTTTACTTGCCAAGCAAGTGTGACAAAGAAACTGTAATTGTTCAGGGAATTGTGCAAGCAATAAAATGTTATTTTACTTACTTACAGAAAATTAACAAGAGCAGGCATAAAATAGTTACACTGATGTCTTTAAAATTACCTAAGTGCAATAAGTGAACAAAGATTGAGATGGAGGAAAGGACTCTTTAAAGCTGATTACTCTGATGAGCAATTTTGTTCTTCAGCCCATTTGTTTTGGATAAAATGTCTGTGTCTTCTCTGTGTTTTACTTTTCCATATTACAGAGGTACAGCGGTTCTCTACACTCATTTGTGAGGATAAAGTCTTTTGGAGGATGCAAAGTGTACCAGGGTCTTGCTTTTCAAAATTGGTTGCTCAGCTCAAAAATGCAGTGCCCAGACTTCAAACGTCTCACCTGAGTCTTCAGCCCCAAGATGGGCTTTTTGTTTGCCAGTAAAGTGTATGCAAGGAAAGAAAAATCCAGATGCTAAAGCAAAACCAGCCGTGTATCAGTGAGGATGACTCTCTCAGAGACTCAGCCCATGCCTGCTTCTGTTTAGTTCAGCAGGCAAAGATTCCAACAACACACGGGTGTACAGCACAGCACCCCTCTTGTTTATCCCTGTGCCTGTCAATATCCTGTTCTGACACTGCCTACTTGTCACTCACTTCTCCTGATATCAGCTAACCACTAAATACCCCAGATGCCCAAGTGGTGGCATGCAAAACTTGTGATCTACTGGCCTAACAGTCCCACCACATCTGTATGAGCCTTTGTCAGAAAAAAATTAGTCTTTAATTTAGGTGAAAGAAGTTTAAACTGCACAGGATCTGCTCTTCATGTATAATTTTAATGTATCTTTTTCCGCTTCCCTTCCCTCCTCTGGTAATGACATAAATAGCAAATATCTTCATAAGTTAAATTGTTTGAAGGATAATGTGTGAGAGGTAAATCTACTTGCCCATGTTGTATTCCTTGCCTTCACTGGACATAGTCTTAAATCACTTCAAGTGGTCCAGATAAGTAGATTCAGTAATGCTGAATTCAGTATTACTGAATTGTCTATTTCCAAAGCCAAAGCAATTCTTCAGCATATAATAACCAGTCTTTTTCAGCCAGAAGCCATTTTGGTGAGTGAAAGAAATTAAGTGCTTTTGTAACTATAAAGGGAAAAAAATAGAGACATGACCTCTACATTCTGATTTTCCTAAACCTGAAAGGCTGCCTGCTGACTTCAGGTAGCAGTCAGATCTCACAGCCTGGACAAATATGTTCTCTATCAAGTGATTGTCTCTGAAATAGGACAACATGCTCCAATTCTTTAAAAGACATATATATATACACAAATAACCTCCTGATAAAGAACTGCCAGCTATTATTTTCCAGGTGTCAGCACTTCATATATGGCGAGCTGCAGGGCACCCATTGTCTTTCAGACAAAGCAGAGCAGTTACCTTAGTATTTGCAGCAGTGTCTTTACCTCTGAGCTCGCACTGTCTGATACTGTAGATCTTCGTATAGTCATGTAAAACACACAGCTACAACCTATATCCCCCACACTATATTCCTGACGTGTTTTGTGGCTGCTCAGTTCTGTTTTGCCTCATGAATTGCAATTAGTATTCAAGGATTTGCTGCAGAGAATACAGAACTCCTTGGGCTTTATATTGATGGCATGAGTGTTTCCCTTTCTGAGGGACTTTCTTGTCTGTCAAAGTCTCCAATTTCTCCCCAAGAATGAGATGCATGTAAAGGTATAGTTCAGTTCTTCGGTTTCATTCGCATTACTCTTCATATTGGGAAAATTTCCTCACCTGAAATCACACTGGAACACATTTCTACCCACCTGTCCTGGAAACATCTAAAGGTGAAAGGCTCTGTGCTCTGTTAACAATAGATCCTGTCGTGTTACTGCAAACCATCAGAAGTGCAAAGTTGCTGTGTGGAGTCTGTTGGTGTAGCACAGATGGTAAAAACCAGTTAGTGGCTGGCTTTGAGACTGATGGCCGGATTGGCCAATTAATTACAGGGATACACTTCTGGGTCACACAGGCTTAAAAATCAGGAGGATCCCAGGAAAATTCCTTTTCCTTCCTGCCTTGGAACAGGTAGCAGGGCCTGTCCTGCTCCTCCACTTGGCCCCTCAGGGGTCTGGCAGCCTGGCCAGGCTCTGCTCCTGCCACCAGGCCCACCCCATGAGACCAGGGTGGGCAGGAGGGCCCCTCCTCCTCCAGTCACTCCCGGGCAGAGAGGAAAAGGAGAGGAGAAGCCAAGGGGAGAAAAGCCCAGCCACTCTGAGATCCCTCAGCCTGAGAGGCTGCCGCCCGCCAGAGATCATGTTTCCACCGCAGGCCCTGGGCAAGATATTAACTTCTTTCTTGCACAGATGAAACTTCCAAAGTGTGGTGGTGTATTAATTTAGTTTATAATATCTTTTATTTTACTGTTCAGTTTTATGTACCCTACCCCCCTAATTGTTATTCATACCCTTGCCTGTGTTATGTAACTGACAGTTATCTGTCAATCACACTTCCCGCCTTTAGAAATCCCCTCCTACCCATCCCTGAGTGGTCCTTACCCTGTTCCCCGCCCCTGTAATTTCCCTAGAGACTCATGCTATTGGTTGTTTGCTTGTAAGCCTCTCCCTTCTCTGGCTCAGTATAAAACCCCACGAGGCGGGGTCTCCTGTGGCCAGTTGTGGGCAGAGGTGGTTGCTTAATAAACCCCTCAATGTTTCTCACAACTGGCTCCCTCTTTCATTTACCTCCATCCTGCCATTGCTAGATCAGTCTCTAAGACTCCACAGGAAAAGAACCCACAAGGAGACAGCCTTGTCTGCATGGTTTACAGGCTGTCCCTGGTCGCTGACATCCGTGCCTGAGCTACCGGGTGGACAGACACCCAGAGGTCTCGGAGGCACGGCATCACCAAAGCCTACCCTTCTCTAAGGGAGAGAAGCAGCCAAATTGGAGACATGTGAGGGGACAATAATCAAAGTCAGTGAAGGAAGAGTGACCCCTTAGGTGGAAGAGATGAAAAGTTGCCTTAGTCCTAGGCTGAAATTCTCCCATGAGTCGTGGTAACAGACTGTAAGCATGCTAGAATATTCCTTTAAATAATGGACAGTATGAATTGAGGAAAATGATTGTTCAGATTTGTCAATTTGAGCAAAGGTATTTGTGACTGGCTGAGTGAATATTGAATTAGTAGCTGTGATTCTATGATTCATGAAGATGTTTGAACAGAGAAAGATGAGATAGAAGTCCTCTGCACCAGTGAAGAAGTGAAAAGAGATCTCTGTCCCATGAGATGAAGAATTCCTTTGTATTTGAACTGTTCACTTTTAAAATGACACCCCAGTATGCATGAGTCCACTACCCATATGTCACAGCAAAGGATTCGCAGTATGAGAGGTCCACAGCTGCAGATTTTCCTTCCAGGCAGCTGCTGTTGTGAAAGTTAAAAGACATAAGCAGACTTTTTTCTTGTGGAAAGTTACCAGAACAAATCAGCAGGAGAGACTTCTCTCTCTAAAAGGACTGAAAGAAAGACTATTTTATAAGTGGTAGTGACCTAGAGTTCTAAGTTTTGTCTCTTTACATTGTTTGTGGGAAAGTGAACACTGCTGGGGGGAGTAGGATGAGTGCATTGAAGGTTTCATTTTGATTCTCATTTTCTTCTTTTAGTTTGTGTTAATAAATCTATCTTTATGCCTTTAAGATTAGAGCCTGCTTTGCTTCTCTCCTGATCCTATCTGACAGCAGAGTTCTGGTAGACACTCAAAACACTACAATAACTTTGGCAAACACAGAATTCGGTGAACGTGAAACCACTGCACAAATTGATGTTTCTACCCGGTTCCAAACAAAACCATCACAGAACCATAACATGATGAGCTATCAAAGCTGTCAAAGGAGAAGGACAGCCAAGCAAATTTGCAGAAGTGAGGGACATCCAGCTGGACTTACAGAAGAGTGGCCAGTGCTCCCATAGTACTCCCAGGGCAAACCCCGTGTGGGGATGGCAATGGAAAGAAATCAAGTGGCAGCACAGAGGTTCACCCACAGGGGCTGGTGCCAACACATCAGCCTGTTAGGTACGATGCAAATAATCTGCAATGAGGAGTGGAGATTGTACTGGGTCTGGCTGGGATGAGGTTTGTTCACTGCAGCCATTATGATGCTGTGCTTTGGATATGTGGAAGTCCACAAAGACTAAAGCAGTCCTGAGAACACACCAGTGTTTGGGCTGCTGCTGAAACAGTGCTTGCACAGTGTCAAGGCTCTCTTCTCCTTCTCCCCAAAGTGAGTAGACTGGGAGTGAGCAAGAGGCTGAGAGAGTGCACAGGCAGGACAGCTGGCATGAAATGACCAAAGGAATATTTCACACCATGTAGCTGCATTTCCAGCAATAAAAGCTCAACAAAGAAAGGGCAAGGGGGAAGCACTTGTTGTTACATTGTTCATCTTACTAAAGAAAGAGTTGCATATGCTGAGGAGTGCTTTTCTCAGAATGACTGGACATCTGTGTGCCTATGGGAAGTACAGGATTAATTCCTCCTTTTCCTTTCATTGTGCACTCAGCTTTTCCTCTCCCCAGTTAAAACTGTCATTATCTTGACCTATGAGTCTTCTGACCTTCCTTGAATTTCCCCGCTCCCCCACCTCAATCCCATGACACAGGAGATTAAGAGAGATATTGGGTGGGTATTTGTCTGCTGGCCAGGGTCAACCCACCCTAGGAGGAGCAGTAAAAATTGTTGAGTCTGGCCCCTTATGACCTAGGAAAATTCATACATGGGGAAGATGCTGCAGGCAGATTATTAAGCAGCATGAATCCTGACTTCTTGAACCAAGCAGTCAGACAAGCCAATTCTCTCTTGTCAATATTTTAACCCAAGACACAGTAGCCATCCCATGACATCAATCAAACAAGCACCCTAGGGTAGTAACTGCAAGGTACATAAAAGATACTCAAAATACAGAAATCTCCTAGGAGTAATTCATTCAACCTCCTAGGAGTATTTCCTTTCAAAGAAGGGAGAATGAGAAGGCTACAGAGAAGGTAGTTCAATGGACTGGCAGAGGCACAAAACATAGGTAGGAATTCTTCTTTACAGATTGCCCATTAGAGACTCAAAATGCACTGCCATGAGAAAAAAGAGAAAAGATTACCATCTGACCACAGTAAAAGGCAAGAGTGTTCAATGGCAGAGTAAAATACTGCTATTAGAGGTAAAAAAGCAACCTTAAAAAAATAAAAAGCCTAAATGAGAAAAATTTTAAAACAGCTTGAATATTAAGATGTTATCTGTAAAACCTTATATATGTCTAAATTATCAGGAAGAAAGATTCTTTTTTTTTAAGAAGTAAAAAAATAAAAACTAGTAACTTTTCCACACAAATTTACCTGGAAGTCTGGCAGTGAAGAAGCCAGGCTGAAAAGTCCTACTTATATCTAAAAGGAGCATGCAAGGAAGATGCATCTGAAGGAAAAACCCTAATTGATTCTCCCCCAGGGTGTCCCTCCTGTAGGAGCTGTGGGACTCACTGACACCAAAGCCTTTCCTCAAGAGGATGAGACCGGGGAACAATCCCATCCCACAGTGTGATAAAGAAATTGAAAGAACCATAAGAAATTAAGAGGATCAGATGGTCTCCAGGGTGAAGGAGCAGAGGTACAACACTGTTAAACTATGAAGCTTGGTATTTAATCTCTGATCTAAAAGGTTATCTATAGAGGAGAAAGAAAAGGCGCAGCATGGGACTGTGATTTCTAAGAGCTGTGCTGATGGTGACAGCTCCTGTGCACTGAGCCTGAATGGCACAGTGAACTGAATAGTGGTAGTTTAGTCATAAATAGCACATAGATATATTGGAGAAAAGTCAGGTCTAGAATGGCTTTTTATGAGAAAGAGGTACTTCAAAAGGCTAGAGATGCTCTGATAAGAAATCAGTGAGCATATGGAGAGGAGTGACATGGTTATATCACACACCTGATTTTCGCAAAACTGAAAAGTTTGAACACTTAACACTTTTAACGATATTAACCTGTCATGGAAGAAAAGAGAGAGAGAACCTAATAATTAATAATTGTTCCTTTATTAATAATTAATAATTTAATTAATAACTGTTAAATTATTAAGAATTGTGGCTGCCAGTTCCTACAGTGGATGGAGGTCCTTCCACAAGAAATAAGTTTCAGGGCTACAGCCAGCTCTGTTCACCCTATATTCATAAATGAACTGTAGAAGTCTGTTCATCACAATTAATGCAATGAGTCTCTTTTAGTGAGGTGGCAAATTTTCAGATGCTAAGAAAGCATTCAGGAAATCAAACCTAAGACTGACCTCAAAGCCTTGCAGAAAGCTCTCACAGCAGAGTAATAAATGGCAGAAGAGATTCAATGTCAATAAATGCAAAGTAATGCACATGGCAAAATTATGATCCTAACTATACATATGCAATGATGGGCTCTACATTAACAATTCATGAAAGAGGTCTCAGAATAACTCTGGATAATTTCCTGAAATGTCAGCTCAATGTTCAGCAGACAGAAAGGCAAAAAAGACAGTAAGGAATAGGAGGGAGAGCATGAAAGCAAGCAGAAAACGTCATTACAGCATACACAAAACCACTGTTCACCCACAGCTTTCCCAACCACTCCATCCCATATCGAATGAGGCAGACCCATGAGGGGGCAGAGCCGTTGAGAGGCACAGAGGCTACAGACCCTCAGCTGCATCTTGAAGAACTGGTCATTGCTTCACACCTGGGCCATCCCAGTTGAGCTTCTTCTTTCTGCTTCCTCTGACAAAGAAACTCATCTGCTATGTTCAAAGCAAGGGGAAAATAGTCAAGTCATTAAACTGCACAGTAACAGCTCGTGGTTTTAGTGCCCTCCCGAGCTGTATTGTAAAATATAAATCATCCACCAAAAATGTAAGAATTGAAGAGTCACTTTCACTTGATGAACCTGCTATTCCCATTTAGTCCTTCATAATCGTTCATGCTGAGACAGAAGGAAAAGGGAACAAAGATCAGAGAATCTGTAATATGAATTACAAGTTAATGGGAGAGGGGGACAAAATAAGAATAACATTTATATGCTGCATACTTTTGAAACTATAATGCCTTTCCCTGTTTTAACTAACATAATGCTTAAATTATATTTTGGCACCCTTTAAGTAGTTTTGTAATTATCTGCATGATATGAGTTAATCTTGTACCTTTGCTCACAAAGGTCACAAATAGTCACAAGATATTAGTTGACTGGGTGACAGAAAAGACATAATATAATCATAGTCTGAAGTTGTTCTTTGCTGAATATATGTGACAGTAGGATGCAAACCAGAAAGCTGATCCTGAGAAATATCAAAGAACTTGTACCTGGACAGTCCATAAAAATTGCAACCTGTACAACTACATGAGACAGACCAATAATGAAATATCTGTTGCTGAACTCTCTAAGTGCTATGACTGGAGATGGCAGTGTTGATAGGCATGGTAAAACTATACACACAAGATCATCATGGAACTGCTTCTATCAACATTTCAGAAAAATAAGGCCAGAGAGGAAAAGGACCAATTGTCTCTGCTACATGACAATTTATATATCCTGTTCACAAATGCATTTCCTTTCACTTAATTTCTGCCTTCTGGTCACATGTGAGTATCAGCTGTTTTGATATTGAAAATAAGAGGACTCTATCAGAAACAGCATGGCCAGCAGAGAAATTATTGCCTGCTATATCCAGCCCCAGTGAGGCTGTACCTCAAATCCTGTGTCCAGTTTTCAGCCACACCTACAATGAAGACATTGAGGTGCTGGAGCATGTCCAGGAAAGGGCAATGGCACTGGTGAAGGGTCTGGAGAATGAGTTTTATGAAGAGTAGCTGAGGGAGCTGGGGATGTTCAGCCAGGAGAAAACAAAGCTCAAGGTCTTATTGCTCTCTACAAGTGCCTGAAAGGAGGTTGCAGTGAGATGGGGGCAATCTCTTCTCCCAAGTAACAAGCAAAAGAACAAAGGGAACCAGCCTTAAGTTGCACCACGGGAGGTTTAGACAGGGAATTAGGAAAAACTTTGTCACCAAAAAGGTTGTCAAGCATTGAAACAGGCTGCCCAGGGACCTGAAGGAGTCACCATCCCTGGAAGAGTTCAAAAAACATGTGGATGTGGCATCTGGGGCATGGTTTAGTGGTAGATTTGGCAGTGGTGGATTAACAGTTGGACTTGATGACCCTACAAGTCTTTTCCAAACTAAAAGATGATTCTATGAATCATGATTTTTGCATATCTGTCAGCCTCATTTCTACAAATTAATCTTTATTCATCCACACAGTCTGTGTGCTTGCAATTCAGGTAGCACCATACTGCTGCACAGCTTCTGGGTTTACCTAGTCCACAGGTTTGCCTAACCCTTCAAGAAAAAAACCAAAAGCTTGCCTCCTGGAGACTGAGCAAATAACCTACCCTTGAATACGAGAACATTAGCACTGTATTCATTTCCACATGACATTTAAGACCGTATTCCACGCTGTGTGGAGTCTGGGGGAACCTCCTTTCCCCATGACTCATTTTACTTCCTGCTTGGCCTCTGAATCTAATTGACTCTTCTAGTTAATTTCATCTGGATTGTCATTATGATTATGACATTTAACAAGATTCCTTTCATGTTTAATACATTTAAATAGTAAATTAAAACAAGAGCTAGCCGCTACTGACATTTGCAGCATGTAGGCATTTGCAGTCGTATTTTCCATGTACTATGAATTCAGATGATTGGAAACAAGTTTTGGCAGGAAACAGTACATTTTTTTGGTTTGTTTCATTTCTTATTTACTTTTCTCTGTAAAGAACTTATAGGCAGTGCAGGAATCTAAAGCTGAGATGACCCACATACAATTTGTTGATCTCATTAACCACTGAATTAAGTGATTGAATCTATTTGATTGCAATTACAGACTCTACCTCTCTCTCATTAATCATGGCAATAAGACCATGATTTTCAAAGTTGTGTGGGTGACTGACTTTTTCTAAAATCAGTGACAAGAGTCTTTTCCTGTGTAATTTATTTGAATATCTTTCAGTCATTGTTTTGTTTCCACAAGATTCACATATAAACCTAACAGACACAGGGGTTTAGCTATGGCTTACTGACTCTGCACAGTTCAAGAAATCCAAGGATTTATGTGTGTGTATAGATGAGAGGCTGAAACAGAGAAAGAGAATAACTACACAAAACATGCATTCTAAAATTGCTTCCTCTCAGGAACAACATTTTGACTGCTAGATAAATTACATTATGTTTGCACTTTTGTGGAGCAATCATGACATCCAGTGGGCATCCCCCTTACTGCAGGGCACCGGTACCTTCACTACAGGACAGGTGATGAGTCATGAGAAGAAAATTTCAAGAAAATTTCCAGGGAAATAGAGTTTTCATTTCTTTCTTTCTTTTATATTTTGCATTTATTTTCTGAATGCTTTCCTATAATTTCTAATTATTACTCTTGCTAATTGCATTAAGTATTAAACATTAAAATTTCAAGACCTTAGTCCCACAGCACAGCACAGGATGCTGTCTGGGGTGCTGATCCATACAGACCAGTTGTTTTCTCACAAGCTCAGAGTAAAGGGCAGCCAGGCCTGCCCAGAAACAAATTCAGTCCTCACAGGACTGTGACAGGTGCTCCATGATATTCTAGTCTGCTGTGAGTTGGATGTAATAGCTGCAGACTCTTTGGGGTATTTCTTGTCTTTCACATAACTACTTTTGTGAGCTCACCAGCCTTCATGCAGGTGCAAGATAAGGAAGAGGGTCAGAGAGTCCAGGCCTGGGACAGAGAGTCACCTTCTTCATGGCAACAAAGTTTGGTAACATCATACATCATCATGAGCAATCCATCGTGTGTGGTGGCTGCATCGTTGTAACTGAGGGATCAACTAATCTGACTGTGGGTACGTTGATGAATTTAAAGGCCTTTAAACCTTAACTTTCTGCTTTTTTTAATTTGGAGCACCATTTACTATCTGTACACATTTTTCTATCTACAGCTGTTGCTACATCCATCATTTCCTATTCATTTCTCATCCAAAAGTTCACAGTTGCTGTACCTGTGCCTTTGCCAGCTGTTCAGCAGCACATGGGTACCTCTAGTCTGCTCACCATTCTGTGATAGATTTCTCCTTGGAGACAAACATGGCCAACTCACTCCCCAGTTTTTATATTGGTGTTTTGATCAGGATCAGGTCTGGAGCAAAGCACCAGACGCAGCTTGAGTCCTCAAGTCTGCCTGGCACCCTTTGAAGTGACTATGACTGCACTGGGTGAAGTTATCCCTTGCACAGTCATCATCAGATTGTAGCTTTGATGCTGAAGGCAGAAGGGCAGGGTACACTCCCAGATACAGATCAAAGGAAATTCCCAGGCTCAGTCCTACTGAATCCTCAGGGCAGAGTTTGATTCATTTTTCTGCCATCTGGCAAACATCTAGTGTGAATCCAGTTTCTCATTTGGAAGTTTATCTTCCCATCCAGTCTTAGGCAGCCCCTTAAAAATATTATAGTGTAAATCCTGAAGAAACTGCTGTGTGCACCCAGGAGATGTTGGTAGGATCACTGAGCACTGGCTCCAGCTAATCCCTGCAAACAAACCAGCATACAGGATGCTGTGTGTGTAAGGAGAATGGCAGTGCTAAATAAAACACAAATTCAGGGTTGTCATTCCATTAGTAACTAAGCAGCAGTGGCCAGAGACACCATCCCTCCTCACCGTTCACACAGGATTAAATGACTGTACACCTTTCCAGTGCACAGCATTACTCTAAAGCCTTTGGAAGAAAATGAGAGTAACCTTCTCTTCAGCCTGCCAAGGGACTATGTAACCTTGCAATTATCTGGCTTTAGATAGAGGAGATATATTGTAATTTTGTACAAAAAAGGTCACAGGTTTATGCATCCTCTGACAGACTGCAGGAAGAAAACTATGGCAAAACCTCTCCAGCAGACCTTCTTAATTTATTTTTCCCAAGTGCATTAAATTTTTAATGTCATCTTTCTGACCTGTATGTTAGAGTATTTATGAACATGTGATTAACCAATACCACCGCAGAAAGCTAAAAGTGTCAAAAATTGCTTGGTTTTAATTGATTTTGGCTCCCTTTTCTAAAAAAATATCAATATTGTATAAGCAAAAACAGATTGCAGAGCTGAGAAGGAAGACAAACTTAGCTGAACTCATATCAGTGACTGACATTCAATAAAAACAGACTGTGGTTAAAAACCTACCAGCTGCCCTGTCAGTAAAACAAAGCTGTTATTTTTGTTTTACAGACACAGGTTTTGAGGAAGATGTACAGTACAAACACAAAGCAAAAGAAGTGTCGTGCAAGAAAGGAGAATAACACAACAGAGAGACCACAGTGGTCATGGGGTGAGTGGGATCATCCCAGGCAGTATCTACACCGTGTTAGTCCCCACCAAGTTTTGGTAGGTGCCCAGCATGTGGGGGTGTTAGAGGGGAGCTGGAAGTGCACACTGTGGGGGTCTGAGATGACTCAGGAGAAGCTGACGGCTCTCCACACTCAGAGTTGGCATAACAAACAGCAATGCAGTGTGTGCTCATAATTTAAACTCTGTCTTCACCACAGGTGAAACAGGCTTTGATGATCCCCTTCTAGTCCATGGTGAAGACTTGTCTTGCCTGTTAAGACAGGGTATTTTTAATTCCCCAGGAGAGAAGCAAGTCCTTCCTTTGCTAAGTGTGCTGCTTGTAACAGCTCGGTGAGACACTCCAAATTCCTGCAGAAATGGCCCAGCCTGAAACAGTGCTTCCAGCAGGGTAAGGCTGAGGACCAATTGAAGAATAAAGTGACCTTTACCAGTGCACTCTTCTAAGTACTCTGTGTGCTTGTGTAAGCTGTTCTGAGCATTATTCTTAGCAGATATTGACAGCAGAGGAAAAATACCTGAAGAACACTTAAGAAAGCTGTTAAATGTGTAACACCAAACAACCTCAGACAGCAAATACATACCCCAGACAGGCACAGACCAGAATCCAGTTTGTTTGGGAAGAGAGGGCTCTTAGTGCAAGTCACATGTTGGACAACTAAAGTGCTGCTATCCTTCTTCAGTCCTATTTTAAACCCTCTCATGACACCTATGAAATTGATGTATCTCCTGAAAAGAGGTTGTAGAAGAAACTTTGTTCAGTTACTTGTATGGATAACTGGGGCGTAAGGGGATATTTCATTCAAGTTAACAATCTGTTAGTAAGAACTACAAAAACTTTTGATTCTTTTTCCTTTTCTGAAACTCGAGGCCTCAGATGCTGACACTTCCAAATTTGTTATAAAATTAAATTCGGATGAAATCTGGAGTTCTAGTTTTGCTTCTAACATAAATATATTCCCTGTGTTAACTGTGGAGCAACATCCCTCCCATCCTCCTCCTCCACAGCCCTGACCTTTTTATCTCTTCCCAGGTGGGCAACACAAAGGGCCAGCCCCTGCCCACAGCTCTCCATTTGCTGCCCTGCAACCCCCAGAGCACAGAAAGATTATGTTCTTAATATACTCTCCTTTTCCTTTGCAGGTATGTTTGAATTAGCTTTAAATAGGTTGAAGTGGTCATGGATCTTCATCAATTGGAAGCCAAATTCTTTGCAAGCAGCTTCTGAATGCTCACAGTGTGGGACCTTACCCCTCTCCCACTCTGAAGCTGGAGAGGAGCATCAGTTCATGGTGGAAAACTGGGTAACTTGGGTGAGATGATTAAATTCTGAGGACCACAGAGAGAGGCAGGCCTAGACTTAGGAAAGAAGTGAGCAAGCACAGATAAATAACCTGTGAAGAAAAAAATCTAATTGCACAACACAGTCCAGGCTTGTCATGACTCTTTTGTCATCCACTCCCTGCTCCCCCCTACTTGGTTTCTCTAAGAGGTGGGTTTTTAAACACCTTTTATATGTCTCCAGCAACATTTTCGTGCTGTGGAAGGAAAGGGAGTAAAATGTGCCGAACAGCATGTACAGAACTACCTCTGGGGTAAATGTCCCCTTGTATATTGGAACTAGATTGTCTTTAGGGTCCCTTCCAACACAAGCCATTCAAAAAATCAGGAACAAAACTGAAGCTTCTTTCCCCTTTCTTTTCTACTCTTAAAAATAAAAATTAGAAAAAATAACACACACACATATTAAATTTGGTGGGAATTACAGTAAAAGTTCTGCTTCTTTCTTGGAAAGGCTTTAAAGGCCATTCTGCCATGTTTGCTGTCTGTGTGGTGGGGAGTTATGGAGACAGTTGTGGAGAGGTAGGAGAGGAAGATAAGGGTGTTTAAACAATATGTAAAAGGCATCTTCTCTTGCCTGAGAAACATCCTGTATAGCTTCATACTTTTGAGCATTCAGCTGCCCCTCCCAAGCTCCAGAGATAAATTAAGGTTTAAATACACTTGCAGAAGAGAGCCTGGTGTGCCCTCTTTCTCTGACTGGCATGTTCTGACTTTGTGGGCTGAGGTCCTTGCTCCTTTGCAAGGTCTGTGCAGCAGGCATTACCAGATGTTCCTCAGCCAGCATCATTTCCCATACAGCTTGCAGAGGTTTAGAAAGGCAAATCAAACCACACATTTACAGACCCAGTTCACCCTTGGTCAAGGGGCAAACTTCAATTCCCTGTGTTATTTAGGAAGTTTGAATATAGCACACAAGAAAGAGCTTCTCAGGAATGTCTGGTTAGAAAGCATAAGTGTTGGTAACAGCCTAGCACAAAGGAAATTGAATGAGTGGCTAAGACAGTCCATATTTCCTTTTGTGTGTAATCACTAATCAGAAATTTCTCCAGCACAATTTTCTCAGAATAAACAAGATTGAGAAGGGTAAGCAATCATGATAGGTACAGGCAAAAGATGGACTATACCTCAGACTGGTTACAGCAAGAGAATTGGCCTTCTTCCTTCACTTCTGTCTGCAAAACAATTTGGTCATTTCAGGGGAGATAGCTTCGCTCTCAATTACACCCTTAAGCTGGTGAAAAAATGTAAATTTAATGCCCGAAAATGGAAGATCTCACGCAAGGCATTTGAGGGAGTAGGACAATGAAGACCATGAAAAAATCAATATTTTACTTCATTTGAGTCTCAAACAAACTTCACTTCTTGCTGCTGGTCTTGGAGCCTCTGGGAGTTTCCTTTTCTGGCTTTCTTGTATAAACAGAACTGAAAAATACATTCTTTAAAGTTTTATGTCCTCTGTTAAAACTATTCACTTTAAAGTCTCTCACATATAAAGTCTTAATGTTTTTCATGAGATTTTTTATTTAAAAATAAGCAAAGCATATGTGAAAGGTAGTTTTGCTTTTGACTTTAAGCCTTTAAAACGCAAACCAAGTCTGCTAAGGTCTCTCTGTTAAAATATGGAAAGGGTTTCTACTCTTTTCCAACAATTTAATAGAAGTTTCTCTACCCTGCTGGGTGCATTTGGAAGTAAAAAAGAAATTATATAGAATATATTATTGATCATTCCTGGTGGAACATCAGCAATGATAAATCATATGGAACTGCACAGTTCATTAGACATTGACAGGGTGAGGTATTGCCCTTCTGGAGCATGTGGTGCAGACAGCAAGCAGATGCATTATAAAATGGCCTATTTCTATTTAACTCTTCAGGGGACCTTAAAACTCAAAAGAATCAGTTTCAAAAAAGTTTCACTTTCTTTCAGTTTGATTAGGCATTTGTGGAATATACATTGAGACTGTGAAGCTTTGCTTCCACAGGGAGTCCACTGGAAAGCCAACAGTTTGCTTTTCTGGAAAAACCAAATTGCCCTTTATCTACAATCTGATTTCCTTCACATATAAATCCCATCTCTACCAAGTTTCAGAGAAACAATAATGAAAGTTAGAAATTGAAAATCTGATGCTAGCACTGAAAATGGGCAGTCAGTTTTGGCTGTTATTATTTACACATCTGATGATGTGGTTGTCAGCATTACTGATGCCATACTGATGTTACTGGTACTTGCTTTTCCTGCCACTACATGCATAGTAGAAGCAGGCACAGGCTCCCATACATCACTGCAGCCTGCGTCGCCCACAAATGGATTAATCAGCTCTCATTAGTTGCTAGGTAACAGGGCCTTGACCTTCGTGTCTCTTCAGCCAAAGAGGGACGGGGATGTGGAGATGTTTCCTGTGTGTGCTGTGTGGCCAGACACACATTGTCATCACATCTGCTGCTGGCCAAGCTGCACAGCTCATCCCCCTGCAAGCTGCACTTCACTGCTACATAAATTAGAAAACAAGATGACTGTTCACCTCATGGCATTTCCTACAGTTTCTGTCAACACATCTTGTGCTTCTCTGCATCAGATTGGGCGAGATGCAGGCATGATTCAGAAGAGCATTTGCAAGGCTCCAGAAGCAGTCTGAGTCACAGGAGTCACGCTTCCCTACTGCTTCTGTTGATAAATAACGATGGTCCCACCATATCTGGTATTACCCGGGTTTAATTACACAGCTGCTGTTACTGATGTGCACCATACAGTCCTTTAAGGTCCCAACCAAAATAGAGATCAGAAATGCAGGTGAAAATTTGTCTCTGCTCTGACACATTTACATTACAAGCAGATGAAACACGTAAAAGGTGAGGGGAATGAAGTGAGATCCCCATTGAATTGGGTCACGAGTAGGCAGTGAGGCACAATCAAGTGAAGAGACTTGTGTGGAGACTTAGGAAGAGCTGTAGCAAAGCCAAGAACTCAGTTTCTGCTTCATTATCTCTCTGTAGTCCAGAGGGAATATTCATTGTCACCACCACTTGACCCTGAAGTTGGTTTTTCACATGGAGACTTTTACATGCATTGAATGCCATCCCTGGAATCAGTTCCTAGGACCTAGGAACAGTGTAATGGACTCCATTTATTTCACCTAAAACACAGAAATTCTTGGGAAAATGAATTGCTTTGTCCAGGATTAAAACCCAATCTGCTGTATTAAAAACATACAGACTTTTATTGGAATGATGATAGACATTAAAATTCAGCAAACAGACAGCAACATCTAAAACTACTGCCTACTGCTTTACTTTTCCTTCAGTTCTTAGACTAAACAGATTTTAATTCAATAGTGACATCAAGATGTCATTAAAATTGCATCAGGAAATTAATGGAGTAACATTAATAATAGGTTAAACCACCAATTAGTCAAATCACCAAATTAATGCAGCAGGAGATTGAATCATGAGATTAAAATAACAAAGAATCTTTACTTGCCAGTTCTTCAGACTGAAGGGAAGTAGCATGTTTGCTTTAGCTTAAACCCACAGCTAGAAGATTTGCCCAAGGCAATAAAAGTAATTAATTTGGTCTTAAGGAGTTACAGAAATCAAGTTGTGGTTTTGAGTGATGATTTAGTGCTAACTCAAGAGTTTTCCTTAAAGCTCACCACTGCCATGATGACAAATATTTCCTTTTTTCACCTACATTCTCAAGATGTAGATTTACCAGCTTATTTAAAAGAAAAATAATTGGTGGAAGTAAATGAATATTTTAAACTTTGTGTCATTTTTGCCAACCCAGGAATATACCTCAGTGAAATATGACATGCTAAATACAAGATTTGTTTATGAATACCTTGTTTACATCCACTTTACACAGAGATACACAAGGACACTCAATCCACGCCCTAATTACAAAAGATGTATTTCTTTTGAAAATCAGTATAGAAAAGGAAGAGGGGGAAAAAAGGGAGAAAACATGATGGGTTGAAACTCTTCTGTTCTGCACCAAGGAGAAACACTGTTCACAGATAAGACTTGTGGTTAAAAAGGACCTAAAGAAGAAACATTTGGACTTGAAGCACTGTAGAGTTTGTCCGGGATGGTAACTTCGGCGATACAGTATCTCTATAAGCAACGTAGGCGGGTAACACGTGGTTTATTGTGAGGGCCTGCTTGTAGCTGTTACACAGCTAAAGCAGGCCAGGAGAACAGGAACAGAGAGAGAGCAAGGTTCTGAATACCATACATTAAATATTTTTCTAAGTTGAATAGTCTGTGTTAGACCAACCAATCTAATACAAGATAACATTTTCATACAGCCAATAGAAATGTCCCATCACCTAAGGCAACCAGGAGAGTCTTGTTTCATCATGGGAGCTGGCCCTCAGCTTAGCAGATCGTTGTTCACAAACTGATGGCTCTGTACCCCACACCCTAGATCTCAAAGCATGCTTTCATTTCTATCTCGCTTGCTGAACACACACTCCCAGAAACTAAACGACCATATTTGCAAGGTCTTTCTTCTTCATCCTGCCCAACAAAGCACTTTGTCAGAGAGGATCTTTCCAGAGAGCAAGAGTCCCGTCAAACTGCCCAGTGTCATCAACAGCTCCCTCCTGCTCTACCCCCTCAAGTGTCGTGGATGTCCCTGCACATGCCAGCCCAAAGGACTCTGTGGGCTTTGTACTTTGTCCCCTCTTTGTTGCTGTGCCAGTCTTTGCAAGAGGTCACTTGGGACCATGCAAGGGCTGCAAACAGCACAGTTCAGTCCACCTAAACAGGCTTCTGTCCACAGCCCCCCACAAAACACCTGCTGAAGGCTCCTGCTGCCTGGAAATATCTGCCCGTGCAGTTCCAGGCAGTAAATCCTTTTCCCAGAAAACAAACCCAAAGGGACAGTCCCCTGATGCTTCTCTCAGTGACACAGAGACGCCTTATGGCACCAGCCTCTGGCAGCATGTGTGTGTCACATGAGTGGCCGGGGCCATGGAGGCATTCCTGAAATGGCATAACATGTCCAAGACAGTTGACTGTCCCCACAAAACCAGGGAAATGGGAAATGTGATCATATTTGTACAAATGGTTCTATCTGGCTTCCAGTCACTTCTCCCAGGAAGTGAAAACATTTTCAGTGTAAACAGCTGGTGCAGGTTTCTGAAGAGCAAGTTTCACCAAACCATGTTAGAACACCACTGGCTGAACTGAAGTATTCATTAAACTGTATTCTCAGAACAGCCATTTCTGGAGTGTACCCACCATCTGCAACAGTCAAACTGAAGAGGGGATTATGAGGATAATATCTGATTCACCATTTTCATATAACTCATTTTGGTTTTCCTTCTTTCTGCAGGCAGGATTACTTGCTCGTTCTTCTTGTATCTGTTTTGCAAACTGACAGCAGTTTTTAATCACTGACAGTACAAACCACAAGGAGCACAATTGTTCTTGAAAGAAGAACATTTCCAGGGCGGGTTTGTTTGTTTTCTTTCTATAGGTCAGATATACTTTAGATCCTGGTAATCCATGGGCAAGTGATTAAATAAGTTAATAGAGAACAAATACTCTGTTGCTGTACAGAGTTGTTTACTAATGGGAGTTTTAAGATGTTGGAAGACTTTACCTCAATGGACATAGATAAAACTAAACAGATTTGATGTAGAGAAGAGAGTTAGAGTGAAACAGGAGAAAGGTTTAAAACTTTTTGGTGTGCTTAAAAATAAGGATAAAAGTCTAGCTCATTATTTCCTTAATATCAAAGTCTGAGAAAACAAAAAGCTAGACTGGGGAAACTAAATCCAGCTACATCTCTTTTTTTGTTTTTTACATGTCCTAACAATAATACAGCAGGGTGAAAAGATCAGGACCACTTTATACACATTGTGCTAATTACTGCAAGTACTTAAAGTTGTAATTAGCTTATTATACTGCAGAGAACCTAACATGGCATGTCTTTCAAAAAAATTTCTCTCCAGATCATTAGTGGGAAAGCTAACAACATCTGCTTCAAATAAAATCAACCAATTAGCGCAGGCAACTTCACATAGTTTGCAATCAGAGAATTATATTGTGCCAAGTGCTAATTTCAATGTGAATTCTATCTCCTTCTTATATCCCACGCTTATCTGCCAGCACAGCTGGTGTTTAACACCACTGACTTCAGTGAAGTCTCCAAAAACTTATGTTAATTTGAAGTAACCTAATCAGAAGTGTGCAATACAGACTGGGCTTGATCTCAGCTTAATTAAAACTGACCTTGTCATTTCACTGCATATAAAACAGCAGAATCTTACCATTTATCATTCAGCTATGATAAATATGCAGCTTATGTGAGAATCAAGGAAGACAAGTACTGTACCAAAGGAGCTATTTTCAGATATCAAAGCTTGGTTTTAACACACTGTAAAATGCCACTCGCCTGTGGCTGCCAGTAAATAATTCAAATAGTTCAGAAAGCCCAGAGTGAGCTCCAAAACCTCCTTCTAAAATTACCAAACAGGGCATCACTGCCAGGTTTTCTCATTTTGATGCTATCAGAATCACACATCAAAAGCTGGCTATTGTCACTGACAGTAGATGTGAAACACAGCTTGTTTTTAAAATTAAGTTTGTCCTTGTTCTGTTTTAATGTTACAGTTTCCCAAGCAGATGAAGTTAAAAAGATGAACTTGAAAATGAAAAAAAAGTTTTGGCAGAGTTCAACATAACAAAACAGCAATCAGAAACTAACTTGAAATTACTATTTTTTAATTTCACTTTGTAATTTAAATCAAATAATGACAATATGGTTTACTTGAGTATGTTTATCAGTTACATTTGCTCTCAGGTGTATATCATTGCCAGGATCAAACTTAAGACATCCAAAATTAGGATTTCCTGCAGAGTTAATGCCAGGGAGCAAGTTTACACTGTGAGTTCTGACTCACTCTCTGAAGGACTCTACCCCTCATCCCTCAGCCATCTCATGTCTGATGTTACTTTATTCCCCTGGGACCATCCCAGCAGATTCCTATTGTATTCATAGTAAAAGGAAGGGTAAGACCAACCCTTGTTCTCTGCTGGATGTGGCAGGGAACTCAGTAACTGCAGATGAGGAGAAGGCAGAAGTGCTTAACGCCTTCTTTGCCTCAGTCTTTAGTAGGACAAGGCTTGTCCTCAGGACATCTGTCCTCCTGGGCTGGGAGATGGTGCCAGGGAGCAGAATGGTCCCCCTGTTATCCAGGAGGAGGCAGACAGAGAACTGCTAAGCTGCCTGGATATTCATAAATCTGTGGGCCCAGATGAGATCCATCCCAGGGGGAGGAGGGAGCTCACAGATGAGCTTGCAAAGCTGCTCTCCATCATTTACCAACAGTCCTGGATCACTGGTGAGGTTCCAGATGACTGGAAGCTGGATGGGACACCCATCCACAAAAAAGGTGGGAAGGAGGATCCTGGTAATAATTATGGGCCAGTTAGACCTCAGTACCCAGTAAGGAAATGGAGCAGTTTAAATTGGGTGCCATCCTGCACCACTTACAGGAGGACCAGGGTATCAGACCCAGCCAGCACGGCTTCAGGAGGGGTAGGCCGAGTTTGACCAGCCTGGTCTCCTTTTATGACCAGGTAACCCTCATGGTGGATGCAGGGAAGGCTGTGGATGTTGTCTGTTTGGACTTCAGCCCTTTGGCACGGTCTCCCACAGCACACTCCTGGAAAAGCTGGCAGCCCACGGCTTGGACAGGAGCACTCTGTGCTGGGTCAGGAACTGGCTGCATGGCCGGGCCCAGAGAGTGGTGGTGAAGGTTCTGCATCCAGCTGGGGGCCAGACACCAGTGGTGACCCTCAGGGGTCTGTGCTGGGGCCAG
>VXBR01011355.1:229911-279085 GCA_013400215.1 Cisticola juncidis
CCCAGTAACAAGGAAACCATAAGGCTCATAGTGCTGTTTTCAAGAGTTACTTAGTACATTAACTGCCTTGAGTTCATCAGACTTTTTTTATATGCATTCATTTTACATGTATTAGGTTTCAGCTTAATCTTGTCATATGCTTATGAGCCATATGTTTTAGTTTATACAGATTAATTATATGTAATAGCTTATAATTTATTTATTTGATTTCAGTTTCTGCATCAATATTTCAGATGTGTGCAATCCAGGATGCTTATATTTCCCAAGAAAGTTTTCAATCTCTCTCTCTATCTCCCTCTTTTAGAGTTCTTACCTTTTCACTCTGTGATTGAATTCAAGTGGCTCTAGTGCCTTGCAATAACAAAAAAAATTAGACTGGCAATACTCACAGCTTTACAGCAATGCATCATTGATATTCAGGTATCATGACATATTGAAAAACTTGATGGGAATCATCAGGCCTATCAGCTCTGAGTTCAATAACGCTACATGAAACTGTTCTTCAATATGTTGGAGTCTATGTAAAAAAAAACTGATGGGAGAAGTCTAAACCCATAGAGTCTATTCATATAAATACATCTCAGTACAAGTTGAGCTCTAGTACATAACTAAAAATTGAGCTTCAATCAGTTGCTGGCACACGCTCAAGGATTTTAAAAAGTGCAAAGGCGATTGTCCAAATTATATACCTACTGACAGCTGACTTTCTTGAATTATTCAAAAGCAGAAGATTTTGGCAATCAATGCATCAATCTGAACAGAGCAACAAAGCAGAGTACAAAGGTTGTGAGATGTACGTCACCTGAAAGTGAATGACCCCTGTGCCGTACCAATAATGCTTGATGCAAAAAAAAGTGAAAGTTAGTGTCAGAGTTGAGGGCACCTCTGTAACCCATAGTGCTAGCCTGAAGATGGGCAAAGTGGTCAGGACACCTGTGTATTCTTCCTCCTCTGTAGCCTGACTTTCCACTAGCTATCTTTAACTTTGTTTTGAAGAAATCCGTTTCAATAATATTATTTCTCCTCCTGCATTCACAGATGCTCAGTTTTATCGTTCAAGTTCTGGCACAGAAGTCCTCTTATCAGAAGCCATAACATTCTAAGGAAAAAATTGTTCAGTCAAGAGACATTCATAAAGCTGAGTCCCCTGCAAAAGAAAGTAACATCTTGGCTTTCAGTCATACTGTGTGAGGACTGCTACAAGAGAGACTGTACTCAAGAAGCACAGAATGTTTATTGATACAATTTCATTTCAGAAAAGAAAAACCAATTATCATTGCCCTATAGTTATAGTAATCCAGTTTTGAGTATGACATTATGTAGCATGAAGAAAGAGTTTTATTTTCTTCTGGCTGCTGCTTTGCCCCCCATTTCAAAGCTTTTCTAATATTTCATGTGAATTCATAACATTTTGACCATCTTTTGCCATTACTAAAACATAATCTCATTCACAGTGTATATTTAGAAATTATGTGAGGGGTGTAACCCTACAGCAATTCAATTTAAAGTTTTACCTCTCTGGGACAGAAAACAATAGGGAAAGAAGTAGCACTCACAGCAACATATGAACACCATATAGTGGGGATTTACTTAAACATTTTTTCCTTCTTCTGAAAATATTATTACTACCATACTCACCAAGTAAATACCTTCACTACTGGGTATATTGTCATTTGTCTTAAAATTGTTAAAGTGTCAGCATTATGAATAACTGTAAATAAAATCAGAAGATAACTGTCTTAGGTTTGAAAATCACTAATCCTAACCCTTTATTTTTTATCATAAAAATGGAATTGAGATCCATGTTCCCACTTATGTGAGTTTTGTTCTCTCAGTCCTGTGATTCACGTACTTCCTGCCACTGCAATAAGTCAAACAAGAGCTGTGCTAGGAGGATGAGGCAGAACTCTCAGACTGCACCAAACTTTTACAAACACACAGCAGTCCTTAAACTGCCAGCTCTCTTTTCAGTGACATCCTGTCTGCAGTGACAACTACTGCTGCAATTCTTATTCAATAGCAACTGTGAGGCTGCCAACAGGTGTCCTGAGCCAAGGTTTCCTTTCATCTATTGTTGCTTAATGGGAACAAAAATTATTATAAAGGATCTGCCAACATGATAAAATGCTAAAATTATCCTAAAAGTAATACCTATGGGCACTTTAGCAAGGGAAGCAGAACTATTCTCCAGAAAAGCTAACCTCAGTACATCATTTATATTTTTGTTTTCTGTCATTGCTTTAATGACTAAAGAGAAATAGAAATATAACAATACTTATTTCCTCTAGAAAATAAGAATAAATGGACCACAGGGAAGACCAGCCCAAATATGATGTTTCCTATTTCTTCTTGCTTCTTTTGTTTTAGAACTTTTATCTCCCATGAGTTATTTTCCTCATTCTCAGGAGAAAAGATCATGTTTGTGAAAACACCTAAATTCTCCCAAAATTTGGCAATACACAAACATAGACTTTGCCAGATTTTTTTTCTACATTCATAATGATCAGATATACTAAGTATAACTTTATTAAACCTGTTAGGGAGTGCCAAACCCAGCAGATCAAAAGAGGCAAGGCTGCCGCATCTTCATGCCTCCAGATCCAGCCAGGATCCATGTGTTCCTGCATACACATGTGTTTGCAAAAATCCAACAACCACACACACACATGAAGTGGGTCTCTCAGGCCATGCTCACACTCAGAGCCTCTGATCCCTCTAGAAGCCAAATCTCAGCCCCTCTGGTCACTCCAGTATCTGGCCTGGACTTATGGCTGCTTAAATTTTTGGTCATTTATCTATGTCACCAGTTAGACTGGCTTGGTGTTTCCTAGTGATCACTCCCTCACGTGCCCCATGTGCCTCTATCCTATTCCAGCTGGTGGAGCAGACCCATGCACTCACACATGCATACAACATAAAGAGTTCTTTACCCTCAAAAACAGCAATGGGATTTGGTGAGAAGACCAGGAGCCAGGCATGACTAGCAACCTTTTTACATGGAACCAGCCTTTTACCCCTCCCTTTTCACAAATTCTTCTCCTCCCCAAATTAGCTAGATACATCCCTTTCCCCACTTTTAATTCCTGACCAAAACATCCCATAGAAATCTTGTGCAGTCCCAAAATATGCTTCCTGGCTTCTCATAATAAGTTTTATATTCCCAAAGGCTATCCAAAAGGTGATCCAGAGACCCTTTCCCAAAGGCTTTCCAAAAGGGGATCCAGAGACCCTTTCCCAAAGGCTATCCAAAAGGTGATCCAGAGACTCTTTCTGCTGTGGCATTGTGATGGATGTCACTCTCAGACCACAGGACAGGTCACTGTCCCAAAGAAGCTTGGGGAGGGGTTTGAAGGGTATTATAAATATCCCACATTGTCATTGTTCATCTGTGCTCCCATGCCTGTGTGGGCACGAGGGGTTTTTTGACCATTACCCAACCAAACTGATTGCCATGTCATCAGAACATGTAACGTGGGATAAGCAACAAGAGAGAATAAATGCTTGAGGCTGGGACAGAAAAGATGTTCAATGCTGCCAGCTGTGTGATGAGCTGGTATTGATCCTACAGAAAGTACATCCATTATACAAGATGCAGTTGGCTCCATGCTGATAACTCATTGAGGAGAAGGCAATGATATACAAGAATCAATGCAGACCCCCTCTCTCTTTTTCCTGCATGATAGCACAACAGTATTGGGCTTTCCCATACCAACTCAGCTTTCTTTCATCCACCTACCTTTACTTCCTAGGAATGATATTTTTCCTCATGCACAGTCCTCATCTTTTATTTTTACTTTTCCCATGCCATTTTTTAGATACATACTTCAGTCTGACCTGATGTGGGAGCTAAGAACTGTACATTACTATACCTAAGTGTTAGCTGCCTCACCTGATCCCCAGAAGGTTTGGGGTTTTTTTTCATTTATACTGCAAAATCATGTACACACTTGGACATGCTTATGGTATGTTTGGCACTGTATCTAAATGTTATCAACTTGCTCCTACCAGCCTCTACTCCAATAAAAGACATCATTATAAACATTTATGGCAAAGAAGATTTCTTCAGGGTTTGCAGAACTGGTAGGTCTGAAACAGTCTTGACTTAGCAGCTCAAGAGACCAGTAAGAATTTCAAGGTGTCTGGGGAAGGATAGAAGATGACATCAGAATCCAGATTTTTTTCAGAGTGATGTAACTTCTTGAGTAAGTCACTATGCCCTGGCCGCCATGACCCTTTCCTACTAATGAGACCATACACACATCCACTTTCACCAAAAATTCAGATACTATGCCACAGAGTGAAATAACCAGAGAATTGCTGTTTCAAATGAGTAAAAAATGTATAGCATCTGAGATATATGGTCTTCCTCAATCATGTTATGGATGTCTGAGTGTTCATGTGGCAGATATGAAGCAAACTTTATATTATATCTACCAACAGTCATCTACAATTCCAACAAATATGTTGATAAAAGTCATATCCAGACAGTGAATGGAAGCAGTTTTTTTGTGAGATGGACATCACCATGTCATGATAACAACATTCTAGAGACAGATTTGATTATGTCCTAATTAGATGTTATTCTTTTGTGAAAAAGAACCCCTGGCTTTTCCTTGGGATGTTATATTTTTAAAGCTAATTCTCTACATTCGCCCCCTTTCTGAAAATTTACTTTCTAAACAAGTTAAAATCAAACAAACTTGATCAAGCACAAGTAAAAAAATTCCTAAACCAGGCCTTTCTTCCACTGTCAGCCTCAAATCCCTTCTAAATTACCCTGTGCTTCTTAGAACAACTTGGCTTCTCCTAAACAATATGTTTGGGGAGAGGGGACACACAGAGCTGACATTCTGTTCCCAGAACAAGCAGGAATACAGACAGGCATAATGCTTTGGCAGCTGAGAAATTTCTTCTCCCTCCATGCTCATTCTTTCATTAGTTTCCTTTCTGTGACTGCCAACAACATTGCCAATTAGTGCTAATCATGGTATGGACACCTGTCCACAAGAAAGGAGGTTGAAAACAATTACACAGTCATTTTCCAAAGCACATGAAGCAGCTGTCAAAAAGTAATGACTTGCAGTCACTGCTGGCAGTGGCTGTATTACAACAGGTGGCCAAAAGGTAAAATAACATTAATGCCATTATCTGCTTTCCTAGTTGCTCTGTCCTGGACTTTCATTATTCCTTTGCATTCCACAGCATTTAAGCTTGCAAAGAGTAGTGACAGCTATAATGTCTATGGATGTATATCTCATGTTCTTCTACTGAGTACAACTTTGAAAATATGAAGAAACTTGTATTTCCCTGAACTTCAAGAGGATGAAGTGACAGAGATTTAAGCACAGGGAGTTTTGAAATTGAAATCAGAAGTTGTAAATTGGAATTCTGAGTTTCACATGAGCTGATCTTCCCTAATCTCTACAGTTATGCATCATCTAATATGTTCCAAGAATCCTTTTTTTATGGACAAGTTTCAGTGAGCTCAGGAGGTGCTGTTTGCGTCAAGTCCTCGGCAAATCAGGACTGAGAATCACTTCAAACTTAGGATGAGAAAATACAGACTGTATTTTGGCAAGTAGTAGCCAAATGTGGAAAATATGGTTTAACAGTTTTCCCATCACTGTAAAGAAACTTTTTGCAGAAACTGAAAATCCATTTCTCCATAACAGCAGATCACAAGCTGCACATTTGAAGTGTCCCACCTCTTGTTGCAGTCCTTTGCCTCTATTGCTATACTTTATTTGACGTTGACAAGTCCTGCAGACAGCCACTTCCTTAACATGATTGATTCATTGTCAGGACAGCTCTATGATCTCTGTCTATGGTATGGGCAGAGAGCCTCAGGAATGATAATGTGCAGGAACAGTAGGAGAAATTAAGCTGGTTCAGAAAGACTTATTGTAGCCTGTGGTAACTCCTCACTACCAGTCCTTGCTAAGTTACTGTTCTTTCCACAGACTCTGCATGTGTGATTTCCTACACTTGTTTTAAAAGTGAAATGCAAAGCCATCTCTGCAGAAATCTGAAGGCAGTCACTCAGTGATTATCAGCAGGCTCTAAGTTATTAGCTGCACTGCACAGATCTCTTGAAATTCAAGAAATAAGGTATTTCTACTGTGAATTATTCTCATGGAATGGAATCTGCAGAAGAGAGAGATGAACAAGACCCGTCATCAGGTTTCAGTCCAGATTCTGAGGTCAGATACCTCAAGCCTTGCTGCTGTGCTCCCACAACTGGATGCCTCTTGTCTCCACCTCCCCCGGTCTCATCATGTCCCAGGAGATCCCTTTCCCATAGCATAGGCTCTATCAGGCAGTGCCAGCTCCCCACCACGCTCTGCTGGTCTGTGCTTTCTCCAAGGCTCACCACAGCCCCCTCTGCCCAGGCTGGCCCCTCCGGGTCAGCACAATCGGTTCCCTCCCTCGGCGGCGGACGCGGCGCTGCCGCAGCCCCGCCGTGCCCGCTCCCTGCCCGCCCCGCCGCGGGCGCTGCCCGTGGTGCTGAAGCCCTTCCCTCCCTCCGGCCCTGCCTGCCCTCCGGGATGCGGGCACCATGAGGCCATCTCTCTGCAGGAAAACCATTTCTGAAGATGTTTCCTGCCCAAACCTATCAGCCAAGAAGCTGCATGATACGGCTTTGTCCCAGCAGAATGAGAAAAACATTTCAGATAAATATCGATTCAAGAAATGTCTCACCCACTTTCTTTCTCTCTGAGACTTGGTCGTCTTCCAAAGGCCTCATTAAGTTGTCACTTTGTAATCTTCAAGTAACCCATCTGTCTGTCAGATTTGTCTTGGGGCTTTGGTCGTCTTTATCACAGTGAATCCGGAGATTTCAGTCCTATTTGCTAAAGCTGGGCTGTTTGACTTCTTGCCAGTAGAGGTCAAACTATATGATATTCTGCATAAAAGTATTTTGTGGCAGAATGAATCATTAAACTTTTCATAAGGATGATCTGATTACCTACTTAATCCACAGATAAATCAAACATTATGAATCTCTGAGTAAGTCATACAAAGCTAACATGGTGGAAACATAGATATTAAACGTTAGCATTGTTATCAGTTCTCTTAAGTACAGGACAGAGGATTCCAACCAATAGTATTATTTGGGAGTTTAGTAACTGTACATCACAATCTGTTTGTTATTAAGGACACACTGCCACTATCACTATTTCAAAATGATTCTTTGAAATTTCATTCCACTCCACATAAGATGGACATCCTAGTTGCCCAAATAAAAGAAAACACAATGAAGATGAGCATAATTATTCCCTCTGGAAAAGAATACAAGGGAAATCTAATTATTCTGACAATTAAAAATAGGAAACAGATTCTTACAACTCCTCCAGTTTCTTGTGGATTTCTGACAATCAGAAGCAGCTGCACAAATGCACCTATAAGAAAGATATTTGCATAGAAACCTACAAAAATTGATGCCCTTGGACTCCACCTCAGCCAAAGTGCTTTGCCATTGTTGGAGCAGGTTTGTTAAACTCAGGGATACTGCTCAGAAGCTTCATACTGCACACAGGCCTAAGTACCTTGCTCAGTTAAGTTCTTGGACAAGTCTAACAGAGAGCAATCAGCATTCCATGATAACCACTCTCCCTTTTGTGCTTTCGGCAAACAGACCTAAAAATCCAGATGGTACTTGAACTATCCCAGAGGCAGTTATTCATTCACCATTAAAGTAAAAAGTTTTTCTTCCTCTACCATGTTAGCAAAAACTTGTTTTTCAGTTTCCAAGGATGCTAGTCTAACTCTGTGATCAAACACCAAAATCTCTTTTTTAATTGTGTTAGAAACAAGAGTTACTTTTACCATATAAATTACTTCAATGTGCAGGCATTTTTTTAAAGTATTGTGTCCCAGTTTGACAAAATAATAATGACTGTATTACTTTAATTTTCAATCAATTCAGCTAAATTAGGCAATGAAGTGGGGGGAAATGAAAATTGTGTGATAGTTGAGATTGTGTCAGGTCTAAAACTTTCCATAATGTGTTGGTTGAAGACCAAGGGGAAAAGTCTGACAAGTAGCCTGATTTGTTTCAAAAGTTCAGTTATTGCCTTTTATCTAGATCCTGCTTGGAAACAAAACATTATCAAGCAGAAATAGTAATTTCACAGTTGGCAAGACTTGGCATTCAGCAGCAGTTCTTATAGCACCACAGCAGTACAGAATGTGACTCATCACTCGTCCTTAGGCTGCACAGGCTCATTCTCTGACATCCAACATCTTCTCCTTTATCTTGGTTGGGTAAGAACATTAGGGCTCTCAGTTTCCCTGTGTATTTCAGAGTGATTTACCTAAAACCTGAATTTATCAAAGCAGAATTTCAGCACTTGGACTGGTCCCAGTCAATCATTCAATGAGTGGAAAGCTTACTAGACACTAGAGAAAGTGATTCTTATACCTGGTTGCTCAAATACTTCATCCTTTTCTTTGACAGTAATGTTCAGGAAGGCCACTTGTTGGCAGGATAAAAAAAGGTCACTGACCTCTGTTCAGGAGACAGATTTATTTGCAGTGCAGAGTTATACTCCAGAAGGGAGCAGCCAGGGAGTCAGCCAACAGAGATCTAGACCACAGACACATCAGCTTCAAAAATAAAAAGAGAAAGAAAGGGCTTTCTGAGATCTTTCGTCATCAGGTCATTTCATGTCAATTGATTTTCTTTGTCCTTTGAGAGAGATTTTCTCAGATACTGAGTATTTTTACATGCAAATATGTATACCACTTAAATTGCAAGGGAATATCCTTCTTCTAAGGAGGATGTGTGTTCATTTGATCTCTTTTAGGTCAGCTTTTAGAATGAAGACATAAAAGCATGTGTTTCTCACAAATGACCATCGAAGGGAGTTGATGGAAAGCTCAGACGGAAACCTCAGTGTTATAAGGAGAGGTAAAGCAAGATGGACAAATTCCACCCTGGGATCCTTCAGGCTGAAGACATCAACAAGGTCTTCTTGGGTCTCCAACAAGATCTAAATCTGCAAAATAGAAAACACACTTAAAAAAAAAAAAAAAAAAAAAAAAAAAAAAAAAAACCCAAAACTTAGATCACAAGGACACAAAGGACATTTCACCTGTTCAATAGCAACTCCACTCTCTGTAAAACCAGAACCCCATGCTAGGGAAGTCTGAAGCAATATCCTTGCATTTGTGTTGCTCTTCTGCATAGTAACAAGTGCTTGGCATAACAGAGCTTCCTAAAATTGAAGCTACTCAATAAGGCCCAACATTCACATTAATTTAAGGGAAATGTTCTCTTTGTCAATAAAGGTCACAAGATTTGATCATTCTACATCTACACAGTTGTTTGGAAAAAATAATTTGCTTAGTGAAAAGACAAAGAATATTTTAATCATTAGCAACATTGCCCTGGTAATAAAAATGTGATGTTTCCCACCTACCTCCACCACCAGCTGAGAAATTCATTCTAGTTTCTCCTAGTCATGTGATAAGCTCTTTACTGTAAAAAAACCTTTACTGTTAAAAACCCTTAAATTTATTACATGAACCAGAAGGACTGTTGTGGGCTTCCAACAGTGAGTTTGTCCTAAAACTCAGAAGCTGAGCAGAGATCATTTGGACCATCAGCATGGCTTTAACAAAGTAAAACAGACCAAACTGAAGGGGAAAAAACTATCCTGATCTGCAAGTTTGCCTGCAGAGAGCCCTGAAATGATAGCACACTGCAGCAAAAGATGCTTTTCTTCTTGAAATTACTGCAAGCTGACCTTACTCAGAATATGAGAACCACTGCAGAAAAAAACTAAAACATGGCACTTCACAAAATAATAACACACAGTACAGAAAATTAGGGGAAAAAAACAGTTACAATCACATTCTAACCACGTTTTCCTCTTTGATACAACAAATAACTTCAATTTTCAACAATGGGAGTTACTCACATACAACAAATGGAAAATAGGCCCCAGTCTGCTCAGAAATTGGTGTGAATGGAAAACACAGATTACAGGCAACAATAAAATATATTTCTACTGATAGCTCACTTTTCTTCTGTTGTTCTCGTTCAGAGTCAGGGAATATGTCCCCATATCTCTTTTCTCTGTCTTCTCTCTTTTTGGCACATATTTTCCAATTTTTAAATATTGAAATTCAAACTCAAAATACACATATTTAGCACCTTGAAAATTCTGATCTTGAAGGAGGTTTGGATAGAAAGGTGGAAAGTGTCTGCTTTTTCACAACAAAGCATTAAAAAAGCATAGAGGAAATAGTGGAAGTCATTATCAGAATACTTCAGCTTATTGTTTATGCTTCCAGAAAGCAAACATATAATATGAAAGTAAAGAGTGTCTTGATACAATGTAGCAACAATTTCAACAAAATTTTCATCAAATATTTTAATTTCACTTAAAAATTCTATCTCTAGGTTCACAGCATTATGCAGCACTGTCATCCATAGAGTTCATGATATGATCTACAGGAGCACAATTGAAATAAAAGTCTGCAGAACACTCTTGGATCTTTCCTGTTCCAGAGAGAACCCTGCAGTCAGAAACAT
Source organism: Cisticola juncidis (assembly GCA_013400215.1). NCBI lineage: Eukaryota > Metazoa > Chordata > Aves > Passeriformes > Cisticolidae > Cisticola > Cisticola juncidis. Next base: position 240,452 of record VXBR01011355.1, read on the forward strand.
GTCAGCTTTCTCCCTAGGGAGATGTCAAAGTCTGGACAGAGCCACTCAGAAACAAGGGCAGCTCTTTATGGAAGACTGCACGTAAGCCAAGCTCTCCCCTGTGCTTGCTCGAGTTCTTTTATTGGGTTTTCTTTCAGTCTTAAGCACAGCTATCCCCAGAAGTCACTTCACAGCCTAGTCCAGGAGACATCTACTCCCCATGTCAGAAATATCCAGTTCAACTACTCTGATGAGGATGAAGCTTTGTTCCTGCATAGTAAATATAAGGTTGAGCTGTAGAAGAAACACACCAGGGCCCAGCTAGCAAAGGTGAGACTTCTTCCTGACCTAAAAGGAAACCATTTTTCTAAGGTGAATACAATTCTCTTTTATTTTTTTACTTTTTCTCTAGTCCCATACATGTTTCATCTTTGCATGAAGCCAATTATCCATATCAAGTCTAAACAACCTCTTTCAAAATCTTTGAATAAAATTTCTTTCCATTTAATTTTTTTAAAATAAATTAATTTTAAAAAGAACCATGGACAATACTCCAATTAACTTCAGGAATTTTCTCAGAAGCAACCTGAAATGTTGAACCCCAACTCAATATTACAGTGTCTTGGAGTGGGTCATTTTTAATGACTTAAAAGTACCAACAGTCTCACAAGGTTTAATCTTCTTTTGTTTCTCATCAAAACATTCAGACATTTCCTGCCTTGCATGGAATAGACTAGACTGAACAGTCAAATATTTTCTGATCACACTTTTCACCCTGCATGATTCTAAGAAAAGCTTAATCATGTTATGACATGCCTGTGACCAGTAATGTGATGAGGGGAAAAGGAGAAAGAATTCAGCAGATAACAGGAGAAGCTAGTACAGAAGAATAATGAAAAAGAAGTAGAGAAATCTGTAACAGAACAAATATAATTAAAGAGAAATCTTTTTGACAAGTTAGACATGAAGAACAATTTCTTATTCTGAAATTTTCTTGTTTCAACATTTCATTACTAGTCCCTTGGGGCTGTCCACACAATTGCTTGGAAACCATACTTATTTATGCATAACTTGGATCTTAGTTCAATAAATCAAAATAATTTGATTCCAGTCATAACCATTTAATAAAACAGATGAAACTATTCCAAAAGCCTATTCAGAGAAATATAAAGAACATTATTTGTCACTTATACTTATGCCATCAACTTTAAAAGAGCTACAAGGGCTTTTGAAATTTTATGGCTGCCTTTAAAAAGATGGCACTCGTGAGCCCATATATCACACATTTATTGTTACCCCTATCATCTTCTAAGGTGAAGTTTTGAATATAGCTCCAAACTAGGATTTACAATCATTGTCAATAAAGCCTGCACATTGCAGAGATTAGTGGAGTAGAAAATAATGAGGAAGACACTTGCCCTTACAGAAGGTTTTCAATTGCATGGCAAAATGGCTTGATGCATTGAAAAAAACTCTTGAAATATGACAAAGTGCAGGAGGTAGATCCCACTTACTGGATTTGAGCTCATTGGATGGACAACATGAGAATTGTCAGACTGAGTAGTGTGAAGGGTTGCTTCAGACCCTGACACTAAAAAGGGGGGATATCAAACACCAGAGCAGGGATTTTGCTGCAGTACAGGGGGTTGGACAGTTGGGAATAGAATGGTTCTGTTGTCCAAGGTGATATGGAGCACTATATTCAGAGAAGACAGAAAAAACACCAAAAGTCTTGACAGAAAACCTTGTGTTATAAACCTTAAGGTCTCAAAATACACCTTATGAAAGCCAAACCAGAGAAGAGCTAGGCCTGAAGGGTCAAACAAAGAACAGAGAACAACAAATATGTTGACTAGAGGCAAGGTCAGACAAGTGAGGTAAGGTCTGATTAGCTGGCACCAAGAGGTAATTATCAGAACAGTTTATCTTCAGAATGAGATGTGGTCATTTGTATACTACACATTGAAATGATAAGTGTGCTGAACAGCCAAGGTGGTGCTTTCCAGTCTTGGCAATCACACTTGAATGGGAAAAGCAGAACCAGTGATCATGGTTTAACTCCAGATGACAACTAAGCACCACGGATCTCCACGTTTCCCCAGCGGGATGGAGGGGAGAACAAGAAGGGTAAAAGTGAGAAAACTCATGGGCCAGGATAAAGACATTTTAAATAAGCAAAAGACACACATGCAAGTAGAGCAAAACAAAGCTTTCACTCCCTACTTCCCATGAGCAGGCAAATATTCAGGCATCTTAAAGAAAGTAGGGCTCCATCTCTCACAGGAGTGGCTTGTGAAGACAAACACCATCACCCCAAATGTCCCTCCCTGCTTTCTCCTTCTTCTTCTAGTTGTATATGCTCAGCATGATATGAAATATCTCTTTAGTTGCTGGGAGTCACCAATCCCATCTGTCCCCTCTCTGACCCTCTTGCCCTTCCTCTTCCAGGACAAGGCTCCTCTGACCACATGAACCATCTGCTTGAGCTACACCACAGCAGTGCTTACTTTTCATTTCTCTGCAAAGAGAGCTGATGTGTGGACTACCATGGATGTGTAGTCTCAACAGTTGGGTTTGATTCAGTGAATTCCATGCCTTGTGACATCTAGGTTTATTTTTTTTAGATTTGTCTTCAAACACTATCCCAGGTCCAGGGGAGTGCAAATGTCACTGGCACAAAACACAGGGAAGGGAGAGTAATTCTAAAACACCCTTATAACAAATAATTACCCCAACCCTACCTGTTTTTATTTAGGAATACTGGTTTCCTGCTTACCTTTCCCAAAAGAAAGTGTGAAAAATTCTACCCTGGCTCCTCTGTGATAGCAAATTTGGCTTACACTTACTTACCTCTGTTTCTACATCAAAGAATAATAATTATTTTTACTTTTTCTAAACCAGGACTATGCAAACAAATGTTCATAGACATATGTAGCATTTTTCCAAGAAGCCAAGTATTTAGCACCCTCATCCTGTGACCTTCAGCAAAAATGAAAATGCTCACAACCTTACAACAGATGCCAATCATCTCAGCAATACCCACACCACTTTTATCACATTACTACATTAAACACAGAGAAGCATTTAGTAAAAACAGAAATTTGGTGAGGAATGTTTAAGTTGCAGCTGGGGGTTTATTTTTAAAAACAATAAAAATGTCAGTGATCCAAGGATACAAAGATATGTGGCACGATGCCCGTGTCTGAGCCAAGGAAACAGGAACAGATGACACCAAATATGCTGTAGGCTGTTAGTTAGAGGAGCGTGCCAACACTGCAATGTGTTACTACACAGGAAGCCTGAGTTCAGAAGCAACAAGAGCTTGTTGAAACTGCAGCTGAAATGGTGTTCTACAGAAAATAGCTTTTTCACAAAACAGGCTTAAAAAAACACACCAAAAAAATACAAACACAAACACACAAAAATCATTTAAAATACATTAGGAAAGAAAAACTGTTTTCTAAATAGAAAAGAAGCAGGTTTTGATGGTTGGCCAAAAATGAAAGGGATAGCTGAGTGTCACATTTATTTGCTTCCTGGCTTGAAGATTTTGCTTGTCAGTGATGCTACAGAAATTTTAAAAAAGTAGTAATTTTTCAGCTTTTTACTTTTTTAAGTTTCTGCCCTGGAAATTTGCTTTCATCACCCTTCAACAGGAAGCAGTTAATTTTCAAATAGCTGTAGCAATATTCTCCTGGGTGCCTCCTTTCACCTGTTCCTGGATATAAGGACTAAATAACATTTAAACCAGCAACAGCACCAAAGGCAAAATGCTGTGTATTGTTTTTCTTTAAACTTGCAATCACGGACAATTCCACATGGAATTACAAACAAAGCAGTCTTTAATTAACTACCATTGAAAATACCCTCCTCCCACGAGCTCCTCTCAGAACAACAAAGCAAAAAATGCTCAAAACCATTATTTCCATGCTATTTTATAAACCTGCCTTACAGGAATGGTGCACCTCTAGGCATCAATTGTGTTTTCTGGGTCTTATACAACATTCTGCCATTCCCAATTCTTCCAGAGGAGTGGCAGCTTGTAGCACCTTTGTAAAGGCTGGCAAGGATGAATTTAGCCCCTGGAGTGTGTGACCTGAGCTGGCTGGAGCCCAGGCACACTGGATGGGGAGCAGGCAAGGGCAGTAGCACGGGCAGTGCACTCACAGAGACGCATCAGCTCTGCCACGGCCACGTGCTTGTGTCTCATGCCTGGGGTTGCCAAGAGCCCAGGCTTTTCTGCTTCAGTCTGTGAAGAAAGCCCTGAAAAGAAGGGGTGTGGGTGGCAAAACCCAGCCTGATCCTACTGCCATCCCATCTCTAGGTCTCCAGCCCCTGGGGTGGCTTTGTAGGGCAGCCATAAGGCAGTTTATTTGAAACCTGTCATCTAAGAGTTTGTTAATTGTATGGTAGCATTTGTTGTGCCTGCTGTGGAAATAATAAAGACACATTTAGATAAAGGGGCTATATTTTCTCAAAATAAATGACCCTGATTTCATAATCCTTACAGTATGAAAAAAGTTGAGCACTTACTGGCCTATGTGCAGGTGACAGAAAATGAATTTTACAAAACATGGACGGTGCAACTAAGCAACAGTTGTATCTAGTTAATATTCACAATGAAACATCAAAAATAAGATACATAAAAAGCTTTCTGACTTTCAAAGGCAATTTAGGGGGAAAAAAGTCATTGCAGAATCGATCTGTTTTCAGACTCCGATTAAGTCACTGTTTCCAGGGGCAGCATTTTCAAGATTAAAATTAAAAATGCCAATAGGAGCACAGTCATGACAGAGATATGATCCCAGTATTGCAGCTTCCCTGCCCCACTAAGGGCTTTAAATCACCAGTGTGTAGATTTCCTGCAGGATGCTAAGGGAAAGGAGCATTAAGGAAAGGCATTGGCAGTTTGGGGTCAGTTGCCTGCTCTTCCAGGAGCAATTGCTTGAATCTCTGTGGCACCCTTTTGACTGGCCCTAGGGCTACCTTGCAATCCTGTGCAACACCAGCTAATCTTCTTTTGGTCCATTAAGTCTATGGGCTCCTAAAATGGCCTTTTATTATTTAGGTTACCTCCTCCAGGACTGGGGGATGCCAGGCACTCACAGCTCCTCTGCTGTTCTTGAGACAAGTGGCAATCTGTAGTGTAACAACAATCTGTGGTGATCCTTCTATGGAAGGATTCAAATAATGGACTTTTCCAGTGTAATCAGGTTATGGGAAATTTTTTAGTGTCCTTCTGTGATACTATCATGCATTAGATGGAGATACAACTGAAAACTGACTGAGCTTCTAAGCTGGGAATGTGGAGCACTGAATTCTCACAAATATAGTTATTGCATATTTATAAGATAGCTTTAAAGAGTGAGTCAACAAAATCTATCCCTGGTGTGCTTATTACAATGCACTGATTTTTAAAAATGGGTTGAGAGACAACCTGAGGACTGGAAAGTGTATTGTACAGAAATGAATAGGTCTGTTTAGACAAATAGATACAAGGTGCATTTGTGGTGATTTCCTTCTATTTGGGCCCAGGCAGGTTTTCTTTCCACAAAGAGGTATATATTCTTTTATTCTCTGCATCATGCAAGTAGTTGTGAACCCACCTTGTCCGTAGTATTGTGTGACAGCCTGCTGAGGAAATGGCCCCAAAATAATGAGGGATGGGATTCAGTGAAATATTGTTCATATTTTTACTGCCACACAGATCTACACAAAGGCTCCACAATAGCAGCAGTGTTCTGCTGATCTACAGATTTTCTTCTGTGTAGACCCCACAGAGGCACAATAACAAGAGAGAAATAATAAAGAAGCCATATAAAGCTTTGTGACTCTGCTTGTTACAACTGTTTCTTTAAATAAGGCAGACCATGAGAAAATAATGTGTCCATACAGTGAGGTATTTCATCTCCTCAGAGAAAAATAATTCATGAAGGGAGCACTTCAAATCTATTAAAATATTCCCACTTCCTCTTCCACCAGCTTCCATTAAGAACAGCAAGAAAGGTTAAATATTTAATGGATGCTGAGGTTGAACTTGCTGTCCTTTTCAGACCCTCCTGGCCAGAGCCAATGGCCACCACTCATGCTGTGCATTACCACTGCCTCAATAAGCTTCCTATGCTTTGCCTGACTTTTTGATAAACAAAGACCTTCAGTCTCTAAGGCTCTGCAGCTCAAGACAAGATCTTGTTTTCAATAGCAAAAATATACCTTGATTTATTCTCCTCTTCAATCAGAGTAATTAGGTTTTTAAAACTTGTACTTCCAGATTTTGCACAACTGGGTAAAGCTCTCAGGAGTACACCTGCACTGAATGTAGATATTCCTCCATCTCCCACCAAGGCATGAGATTCCACTGGAATGTGACTTTTTCAATGCTGACAAAAAATGTCAGCATTTTCAGGACTCTGAAACATTTTGATATGGAATTTTAAAGCTGGATATCACACCAGTGAGTTCTGGCTCCACAGGACTCAACAAACTGCTGTCACATTATCTGAGCTGCCCAGGGAGGCCACTGCCACAGAATAAGGAGTACAGCAGCCCCCAGAGCCCCTTTCAGAGCAGTTTTTTCTGGACTGTAAAGCACACAGCAATTCAATCTGGAGCAAATCCCAAAAGCAGAAATCTTCCTATTATTCACTGAAAATGCATCAAAGAAGAAACACATCTACAAGGCATTTAAATTTTATAAATTGGCATTTTTCAACAAAGGCATGCTTTTTCAGGAAATTCCTGGCCAGCACTAATCAGGAATGCATCTGGGAACCAAATATTTTGTCAGATCTATGGGCAAGATGGATTTAGCCAGGAAAGGAAAGGATGTGATCAGCGATCCAGAAGATCAAAGGACATGGAAAATCAGAAGAGGATAGAATCAGCCAGCAAAATTCTTTACTTGCAATTAAAATGGTTTAACAGCGGATCTGATGAGAAGCATCTGGTGAGTGTTTAACCCTGAAAACCACAGTTATGGACAAAAGGGTCTGCATTACTGGTAGCAGAGAAGACCTAAGCACCACAATCACAGTGCACAACTTTGATTACACACTTTGGGGTCAGAGGCAATGGGGAGAAATTTGGGATTGGGACCTCTCCTTTTCTGATAGCAATTCAATGACTAATTACCAGCACATGAGATTATTTATCCTCAAGAAATTTAAGTTTGTTTCAAAATAAAACCAAACAAACAAACAGGACTAGGTGGGTCCTAGGGAGCAGCCACAGTTCAGTTGGACAGTAAATTTAATTTCTCAAAAGTAATGTTGTTTCCATTGTCTCCACATTAGCCTCTAAAAAATTAGAAAAATAGCTGAGATCCCCAGAGCATTATTTACAACAGGCAATAGTTCTATTGTTCCTCTGAGCAGGGGCATTTTGAACTATATGTCCTGTTTTTCCAGCCACTAAATGGTTATGACTTCTGGCACGAGGCTGAAGATGCAGTTTCAACCCCCCTCAAGCAGAGAAGGAACTGAACTTGGCTAGGTTACTGCCTGCCTGCCTGCCTGCCTGGATCCTGCCCTGCTAGCCAAGTTACTGTACAACAGAGAGAATTCAGCTCCTTAGTGCACCGGTGGCATCCCAGCTCTGGGGCTTCAGCCACCTCCTCAATAAATTACCAAAACAACCATCCTCCCCAGCACTCACCCCACCTGCCCCACACCACCAGTTCCATGCTCTCTGCTTTCACTCAGTACCTCCCTGCTCCCTCTCCCTGAACCCAAACCACAATTCAGAAACTGCTTACAACAATCTCTCTACCATGGAGATAAACCCCTCTGTGGAGGTTCTTACCTGAGCCACAGAACAAGTATTTCCATGCAGATGTTAATTGCTAGAAACCACTCATTCAAACCAGTGACACTGCCATAATTTCACAGACTAGAGAATGGCAGTCTGTAATTCTCCCCATCCCTATTTGGATTACCAGCCAAACATTAGGCAGAGGGGAGAGATAAAAACATTTTGTAAGAGAAAATAGTCCTTGCTGAAATGTTTTCCCACATGGATCATCTGATGCATCAGAACTGCTAATACATCTGCAAGTTAAAAGTTGTTTCTTCCAAAAAAAAAAAAAAAAGGCATTTTCTGTCTAAACTGAGCATTCAAACAGTCATCAGATGCTGGGAAGATTTGAGAGAACATACAGGATAGGGATGCAGTGTGCATTTTTCTTACCTTTTTTCCTAACCTTCAGATTTATACAATGTCCTTCATTACATGCTCTGTAACTGGAATATCCAGGCTCTGAAGTGCAAGGAGTAGTCTACTTTTCAACCAGCAATTTAGCAATTCTGGTACTCCAGGATTTTCTAAATCCCACTATGCACAGGTACCAAGTCTCTTGGTTTGAGACCTCTGGAACAAAGGGAGCTTTGCACTGAACAGGGTATGAATAATTGTAATATGTGAAATATAGTAAACTAGTAGCTGCAGAGTCTGTGCCATCTGGAGAGGAAAGGATTTATACAAGCTTTTTGTGAAACCAGACTGAAGGAAAAATTTCACTGTAGGAATTAAGCTAAACCTGTACAGCCATGCAGGATTCAGGTGAATCTTGGAAGAGAAATGCCTCATATGAATATTTGTAATTAAGAGACAGTGCAGTATGAGCCCCCCAGACATTGCTGTCACATCCTCTGAGCTGGACCCAGTTAGAAGCAGCAAGTACATACTCACCTGCTGGCTGCTGGAAATTACTATCTCTGGGAGACAAAGTAAAATCAATTATTCACATCTCTGTCACTGTTACCCACACTGCTACCAGCAGACATGGAAAACAGAGAAGGTTAGGGCTTAATTTGAACAGATTCCTATAGACTACCTCTATCTGTCACTGGATAGAAAAGCTTTAAAAGGAAAAATCATTGTTCCACTTTCCAAACCAGACAACTAATATTTAAATGCTATTAACATAGCTCCTCCTGATGTCCTGTTTCCATTTATCACACCCCCTTTCAACAACACAGCACTCCCTTTAACCCATGCAACTGTCACTTGAGCCAGTTTGGGGAACCAATGTTTGTTAACAAGCTGTTAATTGTGGTTGACTCCTTATATGTGTTTAATATCAAGCCACAGAGCCTTTTCTGAGTGCAAAGGGGTTTGTGCCTCATTGTGTACTTTACCTCTACCTTGGCCAAGCACAGGGCATTGGCAGTGAGCTGAGAATGAAACATTATTGGAGACTCATCTCTTCTGTTCCTGTTAGCTACGCTTCTATCCCAGTTATTCCATCAGCACCCATCACCTTGTCACCTCCTAGAGTTCCGCTTTCCAGGAGACTGATAAAAGCAAGGGAAGCCATAACCAGGATAAGACTTTCTGAAGCAGGTCTCTGACAGTGAGGACAGGTATTGAGACACCAAAGATCAACCAACCACACTTAGAATAATGGTGCCTGGAAGGAAGGAAATAAGAGGGATGAGGGAGTGTGCAGGATGCAGCACAGGCAACTGTCTGCCAGTGTTCAAGAGCTCTCCCAGCCTCTTCCAGGGGAAGACACAAGGTTTGAAAGTGCACACCATCAATGCTGCAGAGAAAAGGAAAACCATCTAAAACACAGCCAAGCAGAGATGCAATCTGTCCCTGAAAAGCCTGAAAAACAGTGTACAGGTATTTCTCAGCAGAACTGGGGGCCTCTTGTGTGTCTGCAAAGGGTGTCTGAGTTGAGAAATAGATGAGAGAAGTAATGGCTCCTTGTTTAATCCATCATGGGCCACCAAAGGGGGCCAAGCTGTGCCCAAGCCAGCTCCCAAAGCACATGATCTGGGAAGAGGCACACTTCAGCTTCCAGCATGTCAAGGGAAAACACCTATGGGGGAAGGAGCCACTGCACTGCCAAGCTGGGGTGGCCTCCCTGCAGTCTCAGCCCTGTCAGCAGCCACTCCAGCAGCCCTGCCCCAGGGACACACCAGACATGACCCAGTGAGAGCAGCTGGTGCAGGGGGGCTCTGGGAGCTCAGGTATGGGCAGCCAGGGCTGCTCAGCAGGAAGGGCTCAAGCAGGGCTGCAACCTGCACTTGCAAACAAACCTGCTGCACCTCACCTTCCAGGCACACCTGAAGGGAAGCCAGTGCTGGTGGTATTTGCTTATTCACAGCTGGGGGAGCTTAATCAAAAGACAACAAGAAATGCTGCTCAGTTTTGCTTTCTATTCCCTTCAATGCTATTCTTCGTACTTTAAAAATGGATGTCATAGCCAAGATTTATATTTAATGCTTTGCTTGTCAGAGGCGGAAGGAGAAATGAGCTGCTGATAAGCAAGAAACTCTGAGAGTGGGGATGGGGATTTATCCAGGAATGAAGAATTTTGGGACTAGGTCCGATTTGAACTAATTTAATTCGAACTGAAGACACTGCTCTGCTCACTCAGTGCAAGGTTCATTCCATGTACCAGAATTTTTCTGCAAGACTGTGGGGAAGAATGAATTCAGATTTCAGAGGAAAACATTTGAAGGGGAAGAAGGAAGAATGTTCAATCTGTCTTTAAACAATTTTAACAGGAGAACTATTTCAATAGAAGGACATGGAGTATTTCTCCTGTATAATCCTTGAGAACCATTGCTTACCATTGGTTTGCTGCTAATGAAATACATGTAGCAGTGTATCAAAGTAACAGCGATTTTAAGCAATCTGTCAATAAATGCAAACATTTTTAGATTCTGTTATGCACCTGAAGACCCACTCCAGTTCTTCTGCTCACCTTGAGACTGATTATGGCACAGCCTGTAACAAAGTATGTCCCATCCAGTAAAGACGGCTAGAGGACGTGCTGTAGCTCACTTTGCCGTATTTATATCTTTTGATTTACTCCTGCTTGCACACATTTTTGCAAACTTCTTCCCATTTTGGATTTCATCTCAACTGTACACTCATGAGACCATGTATCAGCCCCTCCTGTTCCATGTGGAGGTAATTTCATCTCAGTTTCATCCTCATTTATGAGGACATGGTGTTGAGCAGGTTACCCAGAAATCTCTGGCGCTCACCTCGGGCAAGGCTGGTCATGTTTGTCACAGCCTACCTGTGAAGCCCAGATAAGCCTCTCCTAAGGCTCTTCAGAGCAGCACAGTTCCTCAGCTACACTAATGCCCAATGACAGCTCACCTGTGGTCTATTTCAGACAATTCTGCCCTAAAATATATTTCCCACCAGCCTTGTTTTGACTCACACATGCAAGTTTGCTACTGAGCCAATGCTCTCTGGCAGCATAATACTCAGAAACAGATAGTGCAAGCAATAAAGGAGTTATGGAAGGCTTCAGAAGAGAAGCTTTGGGAAAAAGATCCACAGATAATGTACATTTTACTGAACCCATGAAGGTTATGTCTTTTAATGAGATACCCTAAACTTTGAATGCTGACTGGGTAACCTTCTGAGGTCCCTGTCTGGTTATCATGAATATATATATCTACCAAGCAGAATATGTTGAACCTTACTCTCTTGTTCTCTCTACAAAGTTGTTGCAAATTTTACTTTAGTATGCTCCTGGTCTAGTTTAATAGACAACTTGCATCTACAAAAATAGGTATGAAACATTTTAAAGTGGCTGTGTTCACATAAAATAAGGAAAACCTGCAGTGTCATGGTTTCCTTCTGATCCTCTGCAGCAGCACATACTGAGTGACAAAGCAAAAAATGTATTGGGAGAATTAACCTCTATATCTATTTTAAAATGCAAACAAATGTCAGTCTTGCTTTAGGTCATATGCCTTTTCTTGTGGACCATCGCCACCCAGATGCTGATTTTTTCCATCTTCTTGTGTAAAAAAACGTTGCAATGTGATGTTAAAAACCACCAAGAAGTGGGTCATTTACTGAACAGCGAGGGGAAAGCACACCTCGTTCCTTGAGGACACTGCAGAGGTGTGCAGCCTGCTTTGCTCAGCCAGCTTTTACAAACCGCCAGGAGACAGCCCTGCTCTTCTCTGGGCCATCCAGAGGCTTTTATCTCTGCAATTCTCCCCCACTGCAGTGGGAATAAAAGCAGCTGAGTGGCTCAGAGTCAGAATGCAAAGCTGAGACGGGAAAAGCGCAGCCTAAAGCAACTTCACCTCTGCCTGCCATGTGCCTCTGTGGAGCGCAGCCTTCAAAGCAGCGCTAACACAGCCGCGGCACAGAGCGCCCTGCGCCGAGCCCGCCCAAGGACGTGTCAGCCCAGGCACTGAACCAAAGCAAAACAGGGAAAAGATGCTCACCTTCCTGCACACTTGCATCCCCTGACCTCCTGCTTCTGGGGTCTCCCAGAGAGGCCGTGGTTTTCTGCTTTGGGGGGTTTTCCCGTGGAAAGGCGACTCAGAAGTAAAATTGTGTTGTGGGAAGGACCACATACTGAATCGGCCATGGCCATCTCCTTCTCCTGGGCTCTTCTACCCGCTTTTTGGTCTCTCCTGCCAGCTTCTTAGTGTCTCCTGGAAACACCCAGACCCTCAGAGGGAGCAGGGCTCAAGCCCCTTGCTTTTCACCAACTCCTGGGGCAGGAAGAGAAAAGCAGAGGAAGCTGTATCCAAACCATCCAGGGAAAAGGAGCTGCTGCCAAGAGTCCATGGGGATGCAGGAGACAGGAGAGGCACCTCTCCCTTTACACCAGCTGTGTCTCCCCACCATCAGCATCACCCCTCTCCTCTCCTGGCACCCTGCTCCCACCAGGGAAAAGAGCATGAAAGAATTGGAAGCTTAGTATGCTGACTACCTTGGGAAAGATGAATCAAAAGAAAAGAAGGGGGGGGATTTCCCCACTCCCAGGGAAAATTCAGCCTCTCCCTGGAGAATCAAGGACAAAAGAAAGAGTGGGGCTGGGAGCAAGTAGGAGAGATTTGGACACAGTCAGAGAAACACAGAAAAGTAAAACCACGCCACCTTCTTTCAGCTAAAATCTTCCCCTGACCAGCAAACATCCCCAAGACCCAGGGAGCAGAGTGTGGGTGTATCCTGGCTGTTGCACTGCCCTGCAGAGAGCAAGGAGGTCCCCATAATTACACATCTCCTGCCAGAGTAACAAGGATCTGCAGTGATGAGACACCACTGCTTTTTCTGATGGACACCCACCTTGAACTGCACCTGCCCTCTGCTTCTGCTGGGGCTTAGAGCTGCTTGTGGATGCTGCACCATCCTGGGCATCATCAGAGAACAGCTCACAAAACTCCTGCAGGAAAGCTGGCTTGCTCTGCTGGCAAATTGTCATTGCACTGCAAGATGGAACTCTGAGTCTTTCTCTGGCCTTTCCTTGGCTCAGCTCCCAGTCAGATTCTGATCTCTTATCAGTGCTTCAGTCTACAAGAACTGCATGCTTGTGATCAGTATAAGATTGCAGATTCAAAGTCTAAATTTCTCTCTTTTTCCTCTGTTCTAATTTTTCTGTATTTATTTTTTCATGTTCAGACAGGTTTTATTTGTATTCCCATAATACAGAGGAATAATTCTTCTCCATCATTTAGCTGGACAGTATTAATTGCCCTGTTTTTCAAAATAATTGACAGCCAGAAATAAAACTACTTTCTTGCTCTTTCTCTTGAGCTAAGACTTTGACACAGAAAAGGCCAGTGGTTGAATCTTCTCTAGTCTGAAGTCCTCTCTTTTTTTCTAGAAGCTTTCAACTTCCACTTCTTCACCATTGTTTTTTCCCTCTTTATTGTTTTCTTCTTTTGTTCCTTTCTGAGTTTCAGGAATTCATCAGTCTCCCAAATCCATGAGAAACCTGTATCAATCAGCATTGGAGCCTTGCACAGTGTGAAGAGCAAACACCACCAAGAGCCACACGCTGCTGAACCCTTATGTCAAATTCTAGAGCCTGCAAGACCTGCCCACCTCAGTCTAGAGCCAGGGCACTTCAGGTGTGAATCACTCAGGCCTCTGGCCAGCCCATCTGGGTCTTACATATATACACATACATATCCCCTGAAACCAGCATTTCAGATCTCAGAAATAATGCATATTCAGGCTCCCAGAAGCCTGCTCAGTGAAGTACAGAAGAGCAGAGAGCCCCCAGGGCACATAAGAGTTCCCAGTGTTCAGCTTTGCTAGGGCACTAAGCACCAGTGGCCCAGGGACCTGGGCATTTCCAAGCACCATTTGCCAAAATCCAATAGGCTTCTATTAGAAGCTGCCATAAACAAAATGAGAATTTCTGATGGAACAGATATTCCCCAAAGAAGTGTTACCTTTGGTCATTTGGAAAAATGCTACACCAGAAAATTTGTTCCTAGACCTTCTAACCAGTAGCTCTGGTGTTTTGCTCTCACTTCTTCCTCCTCTGACTCTTTCATGCATCCAGGGTGGCCTCTAACAGTAGACAAAGTAGGATCTCAATGGCCCAGCAGATTGTTGGACATCTCATCAGTCTTATGGTCCATAGAGACAACTTCAGCTTTCCGTTTCTTCTGCTCCCACAGCCTTCCTGCTTTAGAGGAGCATCACAGTCCATTGGTTGGCACAAGATGTACAGGGAGTTTTCCCACCCATAGCCCTCCCAGAAGGAGCTGATTCCTAAAGGCCTTCTGAAATCTGTCATGATATTTCCAGCCTCTCTTACCACTGACCTGAAATACCAACTGATGATCCCAACCGTGAACAATGCCCTAAAATCCCCAGTGATTTCACTCTGCAAAATCCATCCATGTGTCACAGCAGGGTTTGGGTTTGCCTGTACTGCTGCAAAGCAAATGTAAGTTGTTCCTTTCAATTTTTCATTGAGGCAGTAACCACATGGATGTGTCATGGATGGAGCACGTGGATGACCATTATAGGCTTTCCTATAATAACACCCCAGTTACCCTCCCACAAAACAGAACAGTAGGATGTTCTCCAGGCAAATATCTTAGCTGCAGTATTTGTTTCAGATCTGTCATTTTCTTTTTTCAGTCCCAGCTGTGAAATTGGAGCTGAGTATAATAAAGATAATTTCAATGTCATCGAAAGAGCCAAACACTGCTCATACATGCACAGTTCTGAATATGCTGCAATTCAGAGCCCACAGCCACAGCACTTGGGGCCTGAAGGCGCTCAGTGGGTACAGCCCAGGTTAGATCTGCAGCTCCCACACAATGCCCAGCACATCAGCTCTCAGCCACAGTGCTCTCTGGAAGGAAAGCCCTCAGATTAACCCCTCGAGCCCGTGTTTGTAGACACTGATGAATATAAAACAATATTGAAAAATTAAACATTCACAGTGTCCAATACCGAACACTCAGACTGAGGAATGCACTTCCTTATCCTCTTGCACCTCCTTTATTATTTTTAACTAAGAACTACAATAGTTAAATAGAAATCCTATGTGACATGCTGGGGTGGAAACTCACCTGTTTTTTGTGCTTCTTGTGCCACCCACTGGAACAGGCTGAAAACACGAGTGAAAAGAAAACATTCAGGAGATTTCAAATCCAGCACATTTTAATGTCTCATGCATTAATATAACAATAGCTTGAAATATGCTTTAATGTAGCAGCTGGAGTTATTTTAGTCAGTTCTCATTAATTCAAAGTATCTGAAAAGAAGAACCCAAGTTTGTTCATCTCCTGACCAAGAACCTGCAAGACACTAAAGCAGTTTATCTTTCAGGACAAAGTCAAAGGCTATGATGTATCAGTATTGGTAAATTGTCTAGACTGTAATGATATACAGAGTACAGAGTATAGAGGATACCTCATCCACCTTCAGCCACTGGCAGGTGAGAAAGTAGCTCTGGTGAAGCTCTTAATCTTATGTGAGCAAGAAGGAGGTTACTCAACTAAGGAACTACGAGAATCAGGCTTGTCTAGTCAGGCAAAATGAAGGCTGAGTGAGAATATGCCTTTCCCTAAATACCTCTTGGGCATATA
The DNA here is from genome assembly GCA_013400215.1 of Cisticola juncidis. Lineage (NCBI taxonomy): Eukaryota > Metazoa > Chordata > Aves > Passeriformes > Cisticolidae > Cisticola > Cisticola juncidis. Next base: position 256,255 of record VXBR01011355.1, read on the forward strand.
TTCCAAGGGAGTACAGCCTCTAGGATGGTGCTCACAGTGATTAATAAATGATTATAAAATTAATAAAGAATTAATTTAAGATGAATACCCAGGAAAATATAAGAGTGTCAAAGCAAAGATCAAAGCCCTCCAGTGGGATAGAAAATGACAGCTTTGCTTTTTTTAAAAAAAAGAGCTTGAACCATTCCTGAAAGCTGTTATATGATAGAGTTGTTTGTAATAGGGAGGCATCACACATAGGGACACAGCCTCACATATCTGCATTTTTACTGAGGAGCTGTATCCATCTTCTGGAAAGACTGCAAAAAACAGGAAGAGCTCAGCATGACAGCACCATTAAAAAATCAGGACCTGGGTTTTGGTCATGGCTTTTTTTACCCTAAAAATGAGAATGGGACAAAATACAACAGAACTTGCATTTGAGACTCTCTCTAATATCATCCCTAAAAGGCCATTTTGAGTAACTAGCCATTTAAAGTACCACTAGGCTTCCAGCACAATTTTATTTGACCTTTTAATGAAAGAAAAACATGCATAAAGCAAGTTATTTCAGCTGATAACTTGTGTGGCTGCTTAAAGCAACCTCTGTATAACCTAACCAGACTACTGTCCAAAGTGTAATTTTTCTTGCATAAATACATCTCCAGTGCATTTTCTGATTTTGAAGTTTCTTTTTGCCAAACTCTGACTGCTTACATTTTTTAGTAAACACATCAGGTAAGATGTTTCAAATACCTAACCAGGAAACCAGGTATTCCCAGAGATTAAAAAAAAATAATGTTACTGTTTACTGAATATATATTTCTCTTATTCATAGAAAATGTAAGGAACTCTATAAAGTTCTTTAGTCTTTAAAGATAACATATTGCTGGAAGCTGTTGTTCCCTTCCTACTTTGGGAGAATGATTAGAACTTTAATAGATCTTTTTCTAGTTCCTACTGTAATACAGTCAGAGGGATTTATATGTGTGTGTGTGTTTATTATGACACAAAAATGCAATAAGGATTCATAATAAAAGAATACAACTGAAGCAGCTGCACCTCCTCCTTTGCCAAAGATTGTGCCATTTACTTAAACCATCTGGGGAGCAAGAAATATATATTTGAGGGCAGAAGACCAAAATGCAGGGCCTCCAGCACCTTCCCAACCACAACTGCCACAAGAGCTAAACCTACCTTTGAATGAATGACTTTCAATACATTACTTTCCAGACTGAAAATTAGATTTATTTTTTCCCTCAGGAATTATTTTAGTGTATTAACATATCCATCATCACAGAAAAAACCAAACTCTGTGAGCAGGGAGCATCTCCACTTTGTAGATGTTTGACAACAACTATAAACTCCAGTAACAGGAATCACCATGATTTACTGCCTGTAATTAAATGTCAGGGCCAGTGCTGCAGTACATTTGTCATGTGTCCCATCACCCACATGAAGGGTCACACTGGCTGCACATCACTGAAGCTCTGTCTGCTTCTCCTTGCAGTGTGAGAGCAGCAAACTGATGCTACCTGGGGCCTGACAGCCACACTACAGGTGATTGTAGGAGGGTTTATCTGGACAAATGTTGTATGGACTGAGCACACCTGAGCAAGCAGAGACCGTTCCTAGGTCAGTGGAAATGAGGAATCTGTGTCCTGGAATTCTCCCAGGAGCAAACTGCAGCACATTAAGGCAGAAATTGAGACATTTGCTTCAGAAACACTCAGCTTCTCCAAAATTAAATACTAACATAAGCCCACTCTAAAGCTCTTTCCTCCTCAAAAGGGCTCATTCCCAAAGTAACTGAACTGCTCTTACTGAATAAATTTATTCAACAGGAGCACAAAATTTCACTGTCTGAATCAAAAGACAGATTTACACCAATCCACCTCCACACATCTGTCTTCTTAGCTTGAGTGAAGTAATGATCCCTGCAATGGAAAAAATGGGAAAACCTAGAAGGACACAGATCCTAAAGTCATTGTTGCACTGTAGGGCTGTCTCTGAGAGTTAACCTTAGCAGGATCATTTCATTTAACGTGTAGCCATGCCACTGCTGCCAAATTAGGTAAGTATGTGTATGAATTCAAATGAAGAAATGTGGGAGCACACTCTACATGTGACTCATCCATCATGCATAATTAAAGATATTAGGCTAATAAATGTTATTTTGAAATATGTAAGATAACTGTAAAAACATTTTTAAACCTTCAGCTGAGGATAGTTATAAAAATTAAAGAAAAAGAAGGGAGGCAAGACTATTGATAATTTCAATAAATTTCAAAATTCAATTCAAAATAATTTCAAAAAAGAAAAACATCAATTCATTCACCTCAATCTGATTTTAGCCTATTTGTTTCAGCACCTCAGGCCAGCAATCTCTTTCCATCAGAAGTAAGCTCAGAAGATTCTTCAGGAGCTCTTTTGATAAAGAGCTGTCCTGTGGAATGGCAAAGCTCTGTCATCCCACATGTGAATGTGCTATCACACAATGTTCTCTATTTCCTTCATGTACATAAGATCTTGTGCTGCTGAGATCAGGCACAGGTGCCAGTACCTCAAGAAGAGGAAAAAAAACACCTAATGCTTTGTCTCAAGCAGCCTAGAACATGTTGGGGTTGTTTCATCATCATCAATCATTAACATCATCATCATCATCATCATTGTTGCTGTTGTTACTGCTATTATGAAATTCAACCTTAGCTGTCAAATAACAAGAATTGCAGGAAGATTTTGGTAACTCTTTAAGGAATAAAATTACATTGCTCAATCTGCTGCTTAATCTTTCTGTAGGAGAATAGAGTGGGACTTTAAGAAATGCTACAGGGACCATCTAGAACAGTATGTTTAAAATGTATTTCAGCAGATCTCAGAGTCAAGAAACTGCACACTGAGTGACTTGAAAAGGTAGTGAGCCTTGCCAGGAGGGAGACCCTAAGTTCACCTGCCAACACATGCACCTGCCAAGAATAATAGAAACGATAATAAAAATAAAAATGCAAAAACATGAAAGTTACACTGTGTTGGCAGGGCTTCAGTAAAATTTCAAGCAGAGGGGCTCTATCACTAAGTTTTCCCACTGAGCAACATTTATAGTTATTACTTTCTTGCTGCTGGCAACAAACCTTTATAGATGTTTTGAGGCTACATCCAGTATAGGAAGTGGCCTGTTGTTTTTTCTTTCTTCCTGCTACATCATTGATATTTCAGGAGAGTAATTGAACTTCTCAGCACCAACTTGTTTTCTCCATGAACTACTATCCCCTGTAGATACACATTTTTTCAGGGCATATGTTAAAGTAACTATAAATCCTATGCCTAAATGGAACTTATATTTTATCAGCTTTTGTAGGAGGAAAAAAATGGTATCCTAGCTGTAAAACGTGACAGTATTTAAACTGTGCTGTGTTTCATCCCTTTCTCACATGTACACACTTTCACACACATTTCATTGAAGCCTTTCTTTAAAAAACAGGTTCAAAGAACATATTAGTCACCAAATCATTGTGCCACCTCACCCTGCCAAAAGTTTTTTCAACTTGCTGCAAACGTGTTGTACCATAAGTAACATTAATACTCAAATATCGATTATCAATTCATAGAAAGTTAAATTAAATTTAAAAAAAAAAAAAAAAAAAACCACCATGGTGTTTTTACCATGGAGGCCTGGAGAATCACAGAGATGTGGCTCCAATCTCTGCAACAGCACCCAGAAAGCCTCTTCTGCTGTGTCTGGCTTCAGTGGGCAGAGGACAGAATCAGAAGGTTTTCTTTGTGATCCTCCCATCAAGTACTGACTCACAGCCAGCTTTTCCCCCCAGAAGCTACATATTTGAAATGGAAAAGTCAAAGGAGTAGCTTCCCTACTGCTGGTTAGGGAATGGAAACCCTTTCTCTCTCAGGGAAAAATAAGAGAGGAGGTTTCACTGGAAAAAAAAAGTTTGCAGCTTTCCAATTAGGTCAATTTGTTAGATGCTATGGCTGAGGCACAGCAGCAAGCAGCATCACCCCATGGTGCCTTCATTTCAATCCTCTCTACAGACCCAGAGGCCCCCACCACAGATGTGGTGACAGGGAACCCTGCCTTGTAGCAAATTAGCAGACTACAGGTGGCAAAGGAAAGAGACACCATACCAGGAATGCAGCCTTGGCTGGATTATCCCCACAAGGCACATTTTGGTGGTACTGACACACACACATGAGGTTTTCTGCCCCCATTTCTCGAGAGCCCTGGTAACAGATCAGCTGTCACCAAAAGGGAGCAATCACAGAAAAGGGGGCTTGGCATCTCCCAGGATACAGCAGGATACAGCAGGCACGGTTTCCTGGACCCAGTCACAATGGAGAAGAGGAAAGAAGAGAAATTTTCAGAGCTTTTGATTGTATTCCTAAGCTTTAAAGCTAGAATCCACATGAGTGGGGGGTTTTACATGTGCTGTGCTTATGCAGATCATGAAAAAACAGATGTTATTGAAGGGGAGAGGTGATGAGAAACTGCCACACTGAGGGATGAAAACACAGCCACATCTGGGGCATGCAGGGCAAGGACACCTCTGAGCAGCAAGTTTGTGCTGGCCTGAGCTAGAGCTTGAGGGGTGTGAGATCAGGGTAAGGACAGATTCAGCAAGCAGGAAATAGCAATGAAAAATAGAGGTTACCGCTGAAAGAGACTTGTTGTTTCCTTAGGAAGTAGAGGAATGGTGCTCATGCACTTAGAAGAAGTATGTGAGAGTAGGGCAGATGAATCCTTGATAGAAAGTGTGCAAGAATAATGACATCATGGGGAAGATATAATGGAAAGAAGATGAAACTCACAAATAAAAAAATGCTCGCATTCTTCCATACTTTAAAGTGTCATACACATTCCGAGTAAAAGAAAGAGAAAATGAGAAAAATTGTCTACCAGTTCATCTTCTAGTAGTTCATCTCTCGTCCCCAAAAACAGACCTTACCACTGACCAAAGTGCTTCCTGAAAGTTCTCCTTTCTAAAAATACAATTTATCTTCAGTGAAGAAATTACAGAAGAGGTCCTAATGGAGTCCAACCAGAGAGTTTTGATCAAGCCAGTGCCAAAAGAAAATTGTAGAGTGGAACCATCTTATCTAGCAAGATCATTTTGAGAACTGATTAAACAATATTTTCATGTTAGTTTGAAAACAGGAACCTGCCATTAGGCTGATATGTCCAAACATATGCATTTAAATAAATGCCATGAGTTTTACAAATCAGAAAGTGTCCTGGTTTCAGCTGGGCTAGAGTTACTTTTCTTCCCAGTAGTTGGTCCAGTGCTGTTTGGGATTTAGGATGAGAACAGTGCTGATAACACAGTGATGTTTTGGTTGTTGCTGGGCGGTGTTTACACTAAGTCAAGGCTTTTCAGCCTCTCACCCCACCCTGCCAGAGAGGAGGCTGCAGGGCACAGGGAGCTGGGAGGGGGCACAGCCAGGACAGCTGACCCTGGCTGGAAAAAGGGATATTCCACACCATAACATGTCATGGTGTACAGATTAGGGTGAAAGGTGGATGAGGGTGGCTGCTCAGGAAATGGATGGGGATCACTGAGCAGGTGGTGGGCAACTTCACTGTGCATCATGGGCATCACCTGCTTTTGTAATGTAAATATTTTATCAGTAGAAGGAGGAGCAATAGTAGTCTTTTTCTTTCCATTTCTGTGCTATTAAACTTCCTTTATCTCACCTCAGGATTTTTTTTCACCCAGTTCTCTCCCCCATTCCACTGGGAAGACAAGTGAGCAAGCAGCTGTGTGGGATTTAACTCTCTGCATGTTAAACCACAGCAGAAAGTTTGACAGTTCTCATTGGATATTCCTGCATCAAATTTTAGATGTCTAATTTAAAAATTTAAAAAAAGAAAACAAACCACACAGAGATAAAATACAATTTTTCAGAAATCCTGGCCAGAAAGCATAATACAAATGCTCTGTGTATTATCTGTCACTAGTATTGCTTTCCCTTTTCATGGGTTAATGCTAAGCAACTATGGAAAAAAAATTTAAAATTGTATTTCAAAGAGATTTATAAATCTTATTTTTATACATGCAAAAAAAGAGTTTGCACACCTGTCCACTCTTGGAGTGATATGGCCGAATTTTAGTTCAGGAAACAGGTCAGAAAAATAAATCTGAGACAAGGAGATAGCAGAAGCTATCTAATGACAAACATATGAACATTCTGAAATACTCACAGACTTACTGTGAGCAGATAGTAAGGCTGAATACTTTTAATAAATTATTCATCCCTAATTACATATTCATCTGCTGTAGAAATCTACTGTGATCAGTAATCTCTATCCTTGAAGTAAATTAGTCCCTTGTTAACTTGGCTTCTTCTGCAGGGAAGACCTGACCTTGCATGTCCTGAGGATTGTGACAGTCAGAGAAAAACTCAGTTGTGTCTTGTCATTTACTCAACCAGTTTCTTAAGCACCTGCAGGAAGAATAAATATACAAAACACAAGCCGATTTTCGAGGGGGGACTAAATGAACAAACAAACAAACAAATATTTGATGAGGAAATGAAAACATAGGAAGTTGTGAGTATGAAATCTCATTTCCATCTGAGACAATGAGAGAAAAGGGCATGAAACCTGCCTAAATCCCCATAAATCTCTGAAGGACTGCAATCAGATTAGAGCATGGCCAGAGGACAAGGGGAGCCCTTGCACCCTCAGCACCCCTTTCATGAACATCCTTCCCATCTTCCAGAGGGATTCTGGAAAGGTGCCAGGAACAAAGTTGTACCAGCCAGGGGTCCAAGCTTCACCAAGGGATGACTTGATCATGTGTAAAGTACATCATCATAGTCTCTTCCACTGAAGCAATGAGAAAACCTGAGACAAGATTTTTTTTTTTCTTTGCTTTTGAAAGATTTAATTGAGCTACACATCGCCAAACCTGCTGGAATGGGTCCAGAGAAAGGCAATGAAGATCGTAGAGGGATGGAAAACCTCTCCAAAGGCAGGCTGAGAGCTGGGGTTGTTCGACCTGGAAAAGAGAAGGCTTTGGGGAGACCTGCAACCCTGCAATACCTAAAGGTTACTTATGAAAAGGAAGGAGAGGATTTTTTTATTTTTTAATGGTCAGATAGTGACAGGACAATGGGCACTGGTTTTAAGCTGAGAAAGGACAGGTTTAGTTTAGCAGTTAAGAAGAAATTCTTTACTCAGAGGATGGTGGGACACTGACACAGGTTGCCCAGAGAGGCTGTGGATGTCCCATCCCTGGAAGTGTTCAAGATCAGGCTGGATGGGGCCCTGAGCAATCTCATTGAGTGGCATCTCAGCCCATAATGGGGCAGTTGGGATAGATAAACTTTAAGATCCCTTCCAACCCTAACCATTCTATGATTCTATGAATCTGTGCTGAACCCAGTATTGGTCCCTGTTCCTCCTTTGCATGGGTGTGTTGCCTAAGGAGCAGCTGGCTCATGAATCCCTCCTGGCTGAGACCTGCTCAGGCCACAGATCCAACAGACCAGAGCAGCAGACAGGAGCCCATGGCCAGTGAGAAATGCCTATATCCCACATGGTTTGTCACCATCAGCCCTCCCACCTGCTCCTGCAGGCTGTAACAGCCACCTTGCAGAACTGACCTTTGCATGCTGGGCAGAACCTCAGAAATAATTAAGTGACCAAAACATAAAAACAGTAAGTAAAAAATGTTGGTTAAAGCCGCCTGCAGAATTCCATAACATAAGTGGTAATACAGTTCTGAGTCATCAGTCACAACTCTTCTGTATATTCCAAACAAGAATGCTGTTTCTAACTTGATTGTGCCAACCAAATGTCAGATTTCCTTTGGCTGACAGAATGGACACATTATGTGAGCAAATAAGTACTTAAATCACATCATGATGGTAGTTTTGGGCACCAACGTGCTTCAGGATCTGAAGCAGAACACAGAGCTTTCTTGTTTCTCTGTGATATCTCCTGAATAAAATCTGGGGGAAGGTTGTTTTCCCTTTAAGATGATCTGAAAGCTATTAAGGCCCATTCTGAGCTCTCTCTTGTATTAAAGAAAAAAGCATTGCTGTTTCATTAGGTTAAACAAGGTGTAAAGGAGAGCAGAGTCAATTCCTTGTCTTTGTGTGTCAGACAACTTCACGCTTGAGAGGCATGAAATTAATGGTTAATTAATTCATTCACTCATTCCCTAACCAGGGAAAGAGTTACCTAAGTCCCTGTAGTGCACAGCATAATGAAACAGCTCCTGCTCTTCTCAGTGCCATCCTACAGCCTCAAGGACCACCTGAGGACTCTTTGCCTTCATATCCCTCCAAGGATCCCTCTTGGGGTACATCCCTCTTATGCCAAGGTACCCTTGTGGTCTGTAAGGAAGCTGCCAAATTGGCCATCAAAACTTGTGATAGCTGCTACTCTATCTTGGCCAAGCCAAGACTGGAAAAAGACAAAAAGCTTCAGAAAAGCCCTTGCACATGCAGAGGATAGCTGTGCCTGCTGCACCTACCAAACCTGCAAGGAAATGCTGCTATTTGACTGTGTTACTATAAATCTTCAAGGGCTTTCAGGGAATTCCATTGCCCATTTTCCCACCCTGGCTTATTGGGGTAGCTGAGAACTGCAATTCTTGTTTGGGAGAAAATTGTAACTCTAAACAGTGTTTTTTAAAGGTTGAGAAGTGTCAGGTTGAAAATTTTCAGATGCTGATTTAAGGGGAAATATCTTCTGGCAAAATGGTTTTCTCCTCTTCCGCAGAAGAAGGGAACCCTGTGATGAGGTAATGGTTCTAAAAGCTTTTCAAAAATCCTTTCAATCCTTCCTTCCCAGCCTTTCTTTAGATATATAGCATCCAATCTGAAAAACTTCTGCATGAGAAATTTGTACTTTCAGGTGCAGCATAATTTATAGTAACAAAATTTATATTTTCTGTTGAACTGACAGCCCCTTAAAAACTGATCAGAATATAGGAAGTTAGAATAAATGCGAAAGAAGACCAAATATATATGATGGAAAAGTATTGCCTATAGCAATATACATTTACTACTTCTACCATCTCATAAAAGAAAGTGTATATATTTATTCTTTTCTACAAACTCACCATAATAATTTTTCTTATTATTTTTATGAGGCAAGTCCTCTATCATTTTCACAGTATAAAAACAGTCAAAACACAATATCATTTGGTTATGTGTTTTAGCAGCACTGACATTTAATAGAACCTTTTCTAAAATAGTTTCTGTCCAATATCCCTGTTGCTGTCTTGTTCAAATACTGACCATTCCTCCATTTGAATAAAAGGTCCTGTGACCACTTTATCTTCTGTTAATCTCTTTCATTCAGATGAAACATATTTTTTTCTGCCACTTGAAGCACCACTTCAACCCCACCTCTAGGCTTTCCCTCCCATTCAGTCCAAATCCAAACCTGAATCCTACTTCCCATCTTAGGTCTGGACTAAGACCCCACCTCTGACCCACAACACAAACGTTCTCTGAGCACAAATCTCTTGGTCCCCTGACCTTCCTTTGTATGTCCATTTCCAACCCCATTCCCAACCACATCTCTAGGCTCTCTCTTTTACTGAACTCTAACTTTGACCTTAATCTACTTTCCAGCTCAGGCTTTTTGTGGCATGTGACCCACAAGGGTCTAGTTTTCAACAATTTACCCATTTTGTATTGAATTTATATCCACTAATCCAACAATAAATATTCGCCATCTCAGTTTTGGCTTCCCTTCTAGAGGGTCATGTTTATTCAACTTCTGAGCTGAGAAAAAATTTTACTACTGTATCATTAATTATTAACAAACTCTGGCTTAACTTGAGCAATTAATAAAACTCAGGCTTGACCATCTGTGAAATTCTGCTAATAAGCATCCGGTCAAGCAATTATCCTTTAGACTATCTAATCTAGGAGATGCTGTTGTGGCCGCAACTCTTAAAACATTTTAAAATACACAACAACACACAAACCACAGGCCAAAAACTCTAGTGGAGGTACATCAATTTATACTTGCATAAATTGCTCTAATTTTACCAAGGAGAAATTAGAGAGGAACTTCAGAATCTTGGCAGCCATATAGTAATTAAGTCATGGCAGTGTTCACATTTGTCTGAAGGTGAATAAAAGTAATGAAGAAAGAGTATGAAAGACATTACTTAGCCTTGAAAAGCTGTCACTGTTTCTAAGGTTAGAAAATGGCTTCTGCTACCTATATTGCAGTGGAAGAATCAAGGGAGAAACCAAATACCTGAGTCAACATAAAAAAAAAGCAAAAGTCATCTTCATCGAAAATATAGGAATTTCCAACTTTAAGGATAAATATTGGACTGTATGTAGCAGGAGCTGCCTTAGGGAATGTCAACAATTCTCTACAATTGTTTTACCTGTTTGGGCACATGTAACAGTCAAATACTCAGGTGTGAAGGCTTTCTGGTTTCAAGCTGGCCACTGCCTCAAGCCAGCCCTGACGTATGTGGAGGCTGGCTGGGATATTCCTGCAGCACAAGAGGAATTCATGGATTGTGTGTGCTGGGTGTGCTCAGACCTGACACTCACCTGCACCAAAATCTTAACTAAAGACCAAACTTGAATTTCATATTATGAATCACTTATCATTTAAGTCCCATAGGTCTTGCCACAGTATTGCTCTATTACTATCTTGCTCACTTGCTCTATTACTATCAGCAGCCTTTTCTACAACTCTCCAAATAAGGTTTACTTTCAATGACCTAAAGTTGAAAGAATCATCTCAAATTCAAGCAATCTGTTCCAGGTGTACCTTCATTTTTAGTTTTCCATTTTCTGCCATTGGCTAAGTAGTCCAACGTCTCAGATTGCTCTTTTCCTTTCTTAGTAAAATTCTATTTTTTTTTACTTTTATTACATAATATAGCTATTTTATGTGTATATAAGGCTGTTTTATATGGCAGTATATGTCTTTACAATTCTTTATTTGCTTCCTTATCTTTGAAAAGGGGAAGAACAAGAACAGAGAGTCTGGAAATCATGATCTGAAATAAACAGTAAAGAAATTGGGTTTCTTTTCTGATGAGGTTATGAAATAACTGCAGATGAGGAGAGTAAATTAAATTAGCATTGACATTATCTGATTCTAGTTCTAAAGTGGAGTAGATTAAGTTCTTGAAATCTCCATCAGCCCTGCCTTTTTTTAAATTTGAACAATATAATTTAATTTCATTTATCATCAAAATCTTCACTGTATAAATGACAGAAAACAGTGCAACTAGAATCCCTTTTGAGAATCCCCTTTCTGAGACACACACACACTTTTTAGTGATACTAATTCATACACTTTTTTGATAGATTAGAGTGTCTAACTCTCAGAATTACAGTTTGCTATTCACCAGTGCCATGCAGGCTAACAGCTAATTTTAGGGAAATTCCCACAGTTGAAATGATGGTCATAAGGACTCGTGGTCTTAAATTCTTTGGACACTTTTGAAAATCCTTACCTTAATTTTCATTCCTGCAGTGTCGCAGTGACATCCAGTGGTCAGTAGGATTACTCTTAAATTGGGCTCCGACCCTACCAAAATTCAAGGGCGTCCTTGCCAGTGTATCCTGTGAGCTGATTCATGTGCTTCATGCCTGTGAGTTTGCACAGAACTGGTCCCTGATTAAGCACTGACTCAGCAATTGAAAAAGTCAGAAGGACTGTCAGAGGCAAACAGAAGGTTCCCCGTATTTATTATGGAACACTCTCCTTCCATAATTCCCTCTTTCCAGGATTCCTGATGAGCTGCAGATTGTTTAAGGCTACCCCTAAATTTACATCCTCCCTAAATGCTGATAAAAAGAGCAAATAATCTGATGTTTGTAGTATAGTAGCTGCCTGAAGGTCTACCCTGATAGACTTAGACCAAAGCAAAAATTCAGTCACTCAGGTCCTGAGGTTCTGCATCTAAAACAGGTTAAAAAGAAAAGAAACACGACATGAAAACCAATCCACGAATATCAACTGCAAGATAGGAGTCACTGTGTGTGTGGGAGAGAGAGAATCATACCAAAAAGCTCCAAACAGTGGGGGACAGAATCCCACAAAGGAATTCTCTTAAAATAATCATATACAGTGTTTTTAAAGGCTTCAGTTTACACCCCACTCTGGGACTTTACCACTGCATCTTCAGAAGAGACAAACAGGAAAAAGCAACCAGCAGCTGAGAGGGGCCTCTAGTTGTCAAAGATGTGATAAAATAGGTGATAATAATAAACCCCACAGTGCCATGCCAGAAGTCACACCAAAGATGTCCTAGGGGACAAGTGAAGGAGGCATTTAAACTCCAGCTGGCAAAGTCAGACTGCTCTTATCAAGCCATTCTGCTTGTGTTAAACCCTCCTCCTTCTCCCAGGCAGACAGCAGAAGACAGAGGCACTCCACAACACAAAGAAAAAGAAGCAGATATCAGCTTGATATGACACAAATCTAAGCTACCGGACATACTGACACTAGCAGAGATAAGTTTTATTTTTCATTACAATCATAACTTTCCTACACTCAGTGCTTATGCTACTGTGGGAAATATTTGTGTTTATTTTTTTTTCTTCTTCTTCTTAAATCTTTTTAGTGACAAAGCTGGAATGAGTGATTTGGTTTAGAAGATATTCCACATAGGTGGCAGGAGGAGAGATGAGCAAGGACTTAGGAAAAAATGTCAAGGAGACTTAATAGCAGGGATGGGGAAAGTGGAGTGGAATAAAGGGAGGGACAGTCTGGAGATATGATCTCTGCTGTTGAAGGAAGAAGAGGAAGAAAACAGTTGTGATGGTAGATGTGAGATTTGGGCAAGAGAGGAGTAAGAGAGAAAGGCAGGGTGGGCACCTTGAACAGCCAAAAATATCATGATAGGGAAAATTAATCCACATAAATGGAGAAAGAAGGGGGGGAAGCAGGAAAACCAGTGTGGAAGCAGGGAGTGCAAAGAAGAAATAGTACAACTTTGAGAAGATTAAATAAGAATTTATCCTAAAAAATATATATTACTTCAGAACATGAATAGAGTAAGAAACATGAAAACACAAGAAAAAACATATCCAGGTTCATCTGGATTTTATAGAATATATGATGTTAGAGAAAGACTGAATAAGGAATCAGTTTGAACCACAAAATTGGTTGAGGTTGGGAGTGACCTCAGGAGGTGATGTGGCTGAACCACCTGCTCAAGCATGCCCACCTAGAGGCACCTGCCCAGGACCATGTACTGAAAGCTTTTGGATATCTCCAGGGAGGAAGATTTCACAGCCTCCCTGGACAACGTCTGCTCAGTCTCCTTCACAGTGAAAAACATTGTTCCTGATGCTCAGAGGGAGCCTCCTGTGTTTCAGTGTTGCCCATTGCCTCTGATCCTGCCACTGGCCTGCCCCATTCTCTTTGCACCTCCCTTCAGGTATTTCTGCACATTGAGATTCCCCACCAAGACCTTGTTCCCTAAGCTGAGTTGTCCCATCTCTCTCAGTCTCCCCCATGTCCCTGTCTCTCCTAGGTGGAGCCCTGAGCTGGACACACCAGTGTGGCCCCCCAGTGCTGACAGAGGAGGATCACCTCCCTTAACCTGCTGCCAGTGCTCTGCTCTCACCCTCCTTGCAGCAAGGACACACTGGAGGCTGATGCTCAATTTGGTGTTCAACAGGACCCCACAAGTTTTTTTCTGTCAAACTTATTTCCAGCTGAGCAGCCCCCAGCATATACTGGTGCCTTGGATTGCTCTTCCCCAGGTGCAGGACTGCATTTCTCCTCATTGAACTTCATGAGGTTCCTGTCACACCACTTCCCCAGCCTGATGAGGCCTCTCTGGATGGGCAGCATTTACCAGCCACTCCCCCCAGCTTTGTGTCATCTTCAAACTTGCTGAGGGCACAATCTTCCCCATCATTAACAAAGATCTTAAACAGGATTGGACCCAGTACTGACCCCAGCATTAACCTGATGGTCACTGGCCTCCAATTTCATGCCACTGATCATCACCCTCTGGGCCCATCCACTCAGCCAGTTTATAACCCTCTTCACTGTCTGCTCATCCAACCCACACTTCCTCAGCTTGTCTGTGAGGATCTTATGGGAGACCTTACTGAAATTAAGGTCAGCAACATCCACTGCCTTTTCCTCATCTACCAAACCAGACCTTTAACAAATTGGTCAAGCAGGAGTTATTACTGCACTCCCAGCAGTGTTAGAATACGCTCTGTGACTAGTTTACTCACTGATAATATGAATATATTAATAATTATTCTCCCCACAAGGGTTCTATATTAATTAACATTTAAATATATGCCTTAAGATCTCCAGAACAATGCTGCTACTCTAGTTATGTAAGAAATTATTGATTCTGTTTTCAAATATTCTTTATATAGTTTGGCTTTATAAATCTTTCAAGTATCAAATCCTTAGAACAGTTGTAAAGTAAGATACATACATAAAATAGAATGAGGATGTAAAACATACTTCTCAGACTTCTCTTAAATAAAATCAATTTTAATAACTAAACAGTGAAACTCAAGGTTTTATCATCACATCTTTAATTTTAGAACGTGGTATTACCTATCCTTTCTCAAACGAATCTTAACTTTCTATAAGAACATTCAAAGGTGTCAATATTGTCAGCATAATTATCAGGCATGTATCAACTCAAAGCAAAACACCACCAATCACTCAGCAAAAAGGTAGTTCTAGAATATTTAAAAGTTTGGCAATGATTTTACAGTTGCTTGATTTTGCAATATCACTGAAGAAAAAATTATTTTCTACTGTAATCACAATTAGCTGTGCAAGAGATTAACAGTAAAAGCAGCATGCCTCTCCCTCATCTTCCTTCACAGGAATTTCTTGCTCTAAAACAGTTATATTGGAATATCAGGGAAGAGTAAAGATTACAGAAGAGAAAGACTGTGTAGTGGGTCATATACTGGTTTGCTTCCTAGATTCCTACAGATTTCATCAAAAGATTTTCTCATCCATTTTCAAAGCTGCACAAAAGATTAGTGTCAGAGGCAGCTGTGGCTGGAGAAAGCCTGGTGTTGAAGCTCCTAAACTAAACTAACAAATGAAAACTCCTTTTGGAAACTGTGGTCAGTTTGGGAGATATAATGAGCTTTAACTGCAGTTCCTGGAAGGAAAATTTCTGTGACCAACATTATTTTCAACTCCTTTACTTTGAAGAATTATTGCGTTTTTCTTCATTCAATAAATTCCTGTCACCAACTTTCTCTTCCTGCCAGTTTCACCCACTGCCATGACAAAAGGCAAGGTCTTCATGGGGGTAACTATGGAAGGTGTAGGGGTTCCACTTCAAAACCATCTCCTCTGCTGTGCCTTGATAAAGCATTTCCACAGGAAATCACTAGTTCTTATCACACTGGATCCCAGTTAAAGGGATGTATAATTGTTGGACTGAAGAATTATAGAGGTTAAACTACAATGTTGGGGGGTTTGAAAAAACAGACACACCAGATATCTGCAACAGATATTTCTTTGATGAAATATATGATTAATTGTCATGGCTTATACATCTCATTGGAGCCTTTAGAATTGCAAAGAAGAAGGAGGTGTTCTCTTAAAAGAAGAAGGTGAGCACTGATTGTGCACAGAGGATTGCCCAGAAGAGGTAAGAGTCAGGCTAAATGACTTGCTGCCATCTATTGACCATGCACCTTTCAGTGTCTGAAATCTTCAGTAAGATGATGAAAAGACAGTAAAATCTTGCAGCTCAATCAATACAGGGAAGCCTACCTTTGTGAGACAACATCAAAATAATGTGTAGATGCTCTATTCCTGTGTTAGCACATTTCTGAATTTTACTAAAAGCTAGTGCCGTTTGCCTTTCTTGATGTTTGAGATTTAGAACAGCAGTCTCTCCTCCATATCAGAGTATGTAAGAAATGAAGCAGTCCACTTTCAAGGACATCACAGTGACTCCAGCAAAGCTTGATAAATGACTTTGTATAGATTTGTTGCTCATGCCTAATTCTGTCCCCTTCTCTAAAACAAAATGAAGTAAATTAGCATCATAGCTTCCTACCCAGAATTATGCCCATGTCTCTGCATGAACCCTTTTTTTTAATGTGTTTATTTACAAAAGCTTTAAAATAAGAATTCACTTGTTTATTTAAAAATTGTCTCCTTGGAATAACAGGCTTAGGCATGATTTCTGATACAGCAATAGCTCCTCTACATGCTAGCTAACACAGCAGGAAACAGAAGCCATCCATTCTGGGGGTTTCCATTAAAGAGGCAGGTACTGCTGTAAGAAATTGATTAATTTTTTGCATTATTGAGGCACTGTATTTAAATAATGTTTTGTTGCCTTTACTGTACCAAAAGCAACAGAATTTTAAAAAAACTATTTCCTTTAAAATTTGAGCAAACAAATATCTCAGGATACAATTATGCATCAGTTAAGCTGTGTTTTATAAAGAGCAACTTAAGGTCACCAGCAGGTTGAGACCATCATTTGTTTCCAACAAATATTTCTTCTGACAACTTTCATCCCCAGCAAGGGTGTTCACCATCCCTCCTGGTTCATCCTACCTCAGGTCTGCATCTAGAGGTGAATAGTAGCACAACAGACCAAGCAATGCTGATTTCACACCAACAGTCAAAAATTAAATAGTTATGATTGTTTCCTTCACACTGTTACATCAGAGATAATGGTGGACCTCATCTTTACCTCAGTGACACTCATCTTCACCCAAAGGAATACCCAGGCCTTCATCACAACACAAACAAACAAGAAGAATTTGTCCATTTAAGTAAAGCCTCTGAGTTTGTGCACTACTGAAGTCAGTAAAGATGAAAGGCATAAAAAGGTGTATAAAGGAGCAGAAAATCTGACTCAGAGCTCACCAATCCAGGCATGCATTTCACACCTGTAATGATACAAAGAGACAAATACACAGAATTTTCTACAGTGGGAAGACTCCAGAGGAAAATAATAATGGTGCACAGCACAAAGGATAACCCAATCTGCAAAAAGCAGTTTCCACTGACCAGATGCATATTGTGCATATTGTTACCTCGATAGTTTGGGAAACAAGGAAAACTGAGAGCTTATCACTACATATCCCTGAAATGTTGTTACTCCGTCCTTCACAAATGAACTCCTGTACGAGGCAAGTATGAATGTGTGAAACATGGAAGAATTCAATATTTGGCTTTAGGTGCTACAGATCACAAGAACCAAGTCCATAAATCACTCTCCCTGTTGCATTTACAATGCAGTTAAGAAAGCAGAAACCCTCTTTCTCCCATCCCACTTTTAAGTTTATGCAGAACGTTTCAGGGCACATAGAGATTGAAATAACTTCTCTTGGCACAACTGTCTTGTTTTCCATCCTTCATCCAATTTCTTGAACTGGACACTCCATGCATTAGTGCCTCTCAACATCTTGGAGTAGATCTGGCCTCTTCCTCCAGTCAGCTGCAAATGTTGCCTTCCCTGGTGAACAAAAATAGAAACATTCCTCTTTGTAAATGGAAGATAAAGTCCAAGTTTCCAATTTTATAGCACTCTACCAATTCCCCTGATTTCAGCAGACAAATAAGGAACTCAGACCAGTTTTCATCCTTTGAAAACAAATGGTCAAGGATGAGTCTCCAGAGATGGAGAGATGCTATGATAGCTAAATATGGATTAGTTTAAAAGCCTCCAAGGGTCACAGCAAACAACAACTTTAAAAAACAGTTATGTGCCACTAAAACATACTTGGCAGCACATACTCGCTGCTTCCTAAAAGCCAGAATTATGGGTCGGTTCTTGGGAGGCACAGCTGGAAAAGAATTACCCTTTCCCACATCTCTGCCAGTCCTAGAAGGTGTGTATTTTTCTCTCAGCCACCTGAGTAGCCTCAAATCTCTCAAAGTGTGGGATTTGGTCCTATAAATTTTGGTTCCTAGCCAATAAGCTGATCTATAAGCAATAAGTAGCACGTATTTATGGGGCACCTGTCAAAGACAGTAAAACTGTCAATGAAATTACCTGCTTTGGTATATCAGCAGCTTCACCTACCCAGTCAGAAAGCTCTGTCAGTGTTTAGACTACACACAATTGAGGTTGTTGTTTTTTGTTTTTTTAACCAGAAAGGCACAATGCACCCCAGTGTGTTCAGAAGCATCATCAGCTTGGTCTCAGCTAGCAAAAGAACATGATCATTGTATGACTCATGAAAAGCGTTATTTCCTTTAATTTACTCTCTTTGGAAGTAATTGGTGCTACGGGGGTTTCACTGCCATAACAAAAAGTGAGCCCTCCATTGCCATAACACCTGAGAGCAGTAGGAAGAAGCCCTTTGTATGGCACCTTACAGGAAACCAGCCTGCTACATCACAGAGATGCTGCACAGAATACACAGCAAACCTGTTCAGTTCATGCTTGAGAAAAAGCTTCATTTCTGACTGACTGGGCTTAAAAACATCAACACACACACTTGAATACCCTATACATTTACTTTGCTTAGATAATGCTCAGTAGCACAGCTGTCAAAAATGGCTATAATTTAAAGTGAGTATTCAGAATGTAATGTTCTGTATCAGTACCACTGCTAAAGCTAAATTTTAGGTGATAATTATAATGTTGATCATCTGAGATGAAAGTGTATCATAAAAAAGTACTCAAACCCCAAACAATTAATGCTTAAAAACAAAATTCTTTACAAAACTGTCATAAAGAAAATATAAATATTAAATCTTTACTTGGAACCAAGAAATCTACCTTGTAAAATGTTAAAAAACAGAACTCAGAAATTAATTGCTATTTAGGGTTTGAGTTGTTTGGGTTTTTTTTTTTAATTTCTTGAATTAATTTAGTGAAATTCTGCATCAAAAAAAAAAAAAACAGGAAGGGAAGACTATTAATGTAGAATGATTAAATAGAATAATAGAAACTTTTAGGCTGGAAAACCTTTGCAGTCATCAAGTCCATCTGCTAACCCAACACTGTCAAGTCCATCAATAAACCATATCCACTAATGCCACCTCTACTCATCTTTCAAATACCTCCTGGAATGTCAGCTCCACCACTTCCCTGGGCAGCCTCTTTCAGTGCTGGGCAACCCTGCTAGTGAAAAAAACTTCATAATAGCTGAACTCAGCTTTCCCTGGTGCAACTTGAGGCCATCTCATCTCATCCTGTCATTTGTTACTTGGAAGAAGACAAAATCAGACATATTCCCCCTTTTGATTTCATTTCAACGAGAGGTGAAATTTTGATTCATAATGTTTAATATTTTGCAGTCCTTCACCTCCAAAATGTAAAATATTGCCTGTGCCAGAGATTTGTTATGGAAACATTAGTCCCTATGGCTTATATATTATTCAGTTCCTCTTATCCTGGAATATCAGGAGATGGAAAAGACTGTCCCTAATTTTAAAATGTAGTCAGGACGTAGTCAGCAAACAAAGACATAAAAAGTGAGTACTAGGAAAGATCGTGGGCCCTAGACTAGATGCCACTAGACTGAAAGAGACTTCAGTGCACAGCTAAACCTGGGGAACTTGATGGTCCTGCTTAATATGAACAATGGCTGAAAAATCTGAGTCTTAATAAATGCCAGCAATGGGGGAAGGGGGCATAATCAAGGCAAGAGCAGTTATTAACTATTGGAATCCTCACCTCCTACTTGGTAAATAGTACAGACACAGTTGTACTGAAAGCCTTTTATTGGGCAACAAACAGTGGCTTTTTACAGTGGACTCGAGGTGTTCATAACTTTATTCCAGTATGTAGTATTTGTTTGGATTCATGTCATACATAAATCCTAACCTAAAGAAGAGGAATTTATAAGTCTTCATCCTGACCAGCAGATGATTCTTACTAAAGAAACAGCTCTCCCTGCTGGTTGATCAAGTGATCTATCATGGCACTGAGTTTGACTCACTTTATTTTATCTGATAGAAGATTTTTGTTTGTTTGTTTCAGAGCTAATGAGAGAAATAACCCATTAACCTCTCGATCTCCAGTGACGGCTTATTTAAGAAAGACATTTGAATCAAACTGACAAAAAACCAACCAAAAAAAACCAACAAAACACAGAATGAAGTATCAAAGTATAAAGCATGAACAGAATTTATGAACAGAAAATTATGTTATTGCAAAAGAAAACAAAAAAGCAAACACTCATCTCTGGTAGCTAATATAATGTAAGTGCTATTCAGAGAGAATTTGCTGCTTTTCTACAAGTCCTAGAGCACCTCCATGCACAGTCTGAACCTGTATTCTACTGAGAGGGCCTCCATGAGTAAAACCCCTTGTCCATTGAGCTGAACAGCAGGAGATACCAGCTCTGAGCATGTAGACAAATTATCTGTTTGACAACAGCTTACAAAGTGTAGCAGACACAAATTATTACTGTGGTACTTACTGTCATAAAAGTTACTGCAAAGGCAAATTATGTGGTAACTTGCACATATGATTATAGCATCATGTTAGAAGTAATCTCATTACAAAAGAAGTGCTTCCTTGATCATAATCCTTCCTTTGCAGATACTCCTGACACTTTGTTGGGAGGGGTGTAGTACTTAGTGGAATAAAGCTAGAGTTCTTCACAGATTGATGGCAAACTGGTTTTTACAGGTAACAAAGTGATTCTTGAGATACATGAACAAATGTAACGTATTTTTCAAATTGTATTTTTCAGTATTTCAGAAAGACCAAACTTTGTTACCTTGGCTCTTGAGTAGACAAAAACAGGCTTACACATTCCAGGTCTGATTCTTGGATCAGTCACAAAGTGCTTTTAATTCTCTTCCAAAAGTGGGAAACTGGGAACTGCTTTGGCTAACAACACGAGATGCAGAAACCTGAGGCGAAAAAACAAAGGTTGCTCTTGTTTACACTGGTGACAGTTTCCAGGCAGAGCTAGGTTAAGTGCAAGACTAAGAGGAAAACAAATGATATCAGCACCCAATGTGTCAGGAACATCAACATCAGGTCTGCCACACCTCAAAATAGAACTCAGAACTGGCCAGAAATCCAATACCATTCAAGACTGGTTTCTCAGTTACATGCCAAGCACTGTTTTCAGTTGTCAGGGCACTATTTAGCTTTGAAATACTGTGTACATTTAAACATATAGACAAAAAAAAAAAGCATTTAAATCCTATTCATCTTTGCAGTACTTCCTGTCATTGGGGCATAAAATAAAGCAGATAGATGGGACAGTAGCCATGATGAAACACATCTTATTGCCTGCCTTTAAAAGACTCTTGGATTTGACAGCAGCAGACTGGTCAAAAATTAGCATAAGAACTATTAGATTAGGATCATTGCTGAAAGCTAGATAATTAGGATCATTTTTAAAAAATTTTGGAAAGCATCCACATATTTGACCAAAAGGATGAGATTCATTTACCTCTATGGATAATGGGCTGCTCTTAGAAGTTGGGTCAGTATGAAAGCAATCTGAGGCACAATGCTCAAAAAGTGTGGATGAAAACTTTCTTTCAGTAGTCCCAGAAAAGGTTGCTGTGTGTGGGGTGGGTGGGTGTGTGAGGGGGTGTGTATTATATTATTTTTCTGCAAAATCTCCCAGGAATTCCAGAATGATGGATGGAGAGAGGTGACTGCCCTGCTCTACTCTGTGCTGTTACAGCCTTATCTTGAGTCCTGCCCGCAGTTTTGGGCATCAAAATACAAGAAAGAGATAAAGTTATCAGAGAGCATTAGAGAGGGTTAGAAGGGTGGTGAAGGGTCTGGAGGGAAAACCATATGAGAAGCATATGAGGTCACTTGGCTTGTTCAGCCCCTGGCACATGGTGTGACTGTAGGGGTTGTGCTGTGCAGGGTCAGAAGTTGGACTTTGACAGTCCTTGTGGGTCTCTTTTAACCCAGGACGTTCTACTATTCTGATCCTCTTCTACAAACATTAACCCAGACACATATAGGAGGGTGAGCTGCTCCTATTGCACCAAGGAATGCCAAACAGTCCCTTTCTCCACCAGGTTTCCAGACCAATTCTCTCCTTGTCTTGCAGCTTGAAGATACTGCAGTCTATTCATCTACCTGCCAACAGTATCAAGATTTTCAATTCATGCAGTATCACGTATGAATAAAGCACACAGTTTACTCTTAGAAAGGTTTCTTCAAAATAATAAAAATACTGTAGGTTTATTGAAATGTCATCAGATGACAACAGCATGCATTTACCCTTCTTTTTTAATCAGCCTTTCCAGCAGAGAGATGCCATAAAGCACAGCAGCATGCAATGCCTGCAGAGTTGAACACCACAAGCTGAAAAAGCATCTCAAACCTCTTGTTTATGAAAGGCATATTCTTGTTTTTTCTTTTTTGGAGGGATCCTTGTTCTCCCACTTTGGTAAGACACTCTGTAAGAACCACAGCTGAAAAGTGCACACAAGCTACTGAGCTTTGCTCTGTGTTTGGTAGGTCGGAGACAGATGGGTGGCTGGTCAAACAGAGAAATTTTGTAGAAGCTTCATCATCTAGACTTGTTATGAAGAGAGAGTGTTAGTAAATGATGCAACATGTGGAAGAGTAAACAGAAACTGATTATATTTCATGTCATCTTCCAAATACATCTTTAATTCTGAAATGCTTGAGCTCTATAGGCTTTATGAGACATGAAGGTTACAGCAAGAAATTAAGTGCAGCTTTGACATGATGCATGTGAAGAGTGACTATCATGGAAAAAAGAAAAACATCAGAAAGGGGAAAGGGGAAAGGGGAGAGGGGAGAGGGGCGAGGGGCAAGGGGAAAGGGGAGAGGAGATTCGAGGAGAGGAGAGGAGAGGAGATTCGAGGAGAGGAGATTCGAGGAGAGGAGATTCAAGGAGAGGAGATTCGAGGAGAGGAGATTCGAGGAGAGGAGATTCAAGGAGAGGAGATTCGAGGAGAGGA
>VXBR01011355.1:279953-296847 GCA_013400215.1 Cisticola juncidis
AGGAGAGGAGAGGAGAGGAGGGGAGAGGAGAGGAGAGGAGAGGAGAGGAGAGGAAAGAAAGAAAGAAAGAAAAGATTTTATAGCTTAGAAGAGATACTAAGAAGTCCGTAAACAAGATCTCTGAACGGAAATGTAGAGTTACTGAGATTCCAGCAAGTTACAGAATGTTGTTCTCAATGGAGACCATTCCCAACTGAAGAGCTGTAGTCAGGAGCTTTCCCACTGCCAGAATCATCTAACCACATCAGCTTAGAGTGCACTCTCCAGATCTCGAGAAAGGTTACTTTTCACAAGAAAATCTGTCAAAGAATGGGAAATAAACAAGACAAAAGTAAAGATCCAGCTTATACATCACAGATACCACCAGCAGCAGCCAAAATTTTTTATTCTTGTAGTTATGTGTAAAAATAGAGACCATGTTTTCAGTCACATGTTTGGGTTCCTGGTCCTAGGTTGATTTTGAATCCAACAAGTGCTTCAAATTATTCCAGATTTCATTACATGAAGTTTTAGGTTGGTTGCACAAAACAAACAAAAGCCAGAAGTCTGGGACTGGAGGAGTGTGATTTTTCAAGGCTTTTGAGCAAAAAAAAATGTTGCTATAATTTTGACAACATAATTTAGCAGCTTTTATATAGAGCAATCTACACCTCCGCCCCTCTCCACCTCGCCTCCCCCTCTGGTATTGTCTTGCCTGTCAATTATTGGAAGAAGAGCCTGTTCTTTAAAAGGCTTTTAAATTATTGGAAATTATTTGGAATATATTCTAAAAGCTCTTGAAAGAAAGAACACTACCCCCACATACACACAGAGCAGAAAGTATTTATTTGTGTTGTCAACTTAAATGTGCAGGATTAACGGGAGGGTTTATCTGGCTAACAACATCAAGGATCATCAGCTGGGCTGACCTTGTGCCTGAGCTATGGGGATAATAAAAGGTAAACCTAATGCTCCAAATGGCTAACAGGACATCCCTGTGCCATTCCATTGGGTACTCATGATACTGTGAGGACTGTACAGAAAGAGTGAGGGAGTTTGAGGCTGTGGCACTCCAGGGAGCAGTGCTGCTGTTAATGTATGCACCCCAGCACGCAAAGAAATGCAGCTGCACCATTCTGCCAACTAAGCAACTTTGTTGTTAATGTGGGGTTTGTTTGCTCTGATACATAACAGACACATTCGAGCTCCTTCAAACTATCACTCTGACTGGCATTGAAAGATATTGTATTATAAATTTTACATTATAATAGTGTTTACTGGCAGAATAAATTGCATACCTGTATTGAAGTGATGGAAAAAAGACATCACTCATTATCACATTGAGCAGCATACTGAATGCAGCAGTGAACAGTGATAATCGTGCCAGCTAAAGCAATTTTACCTATGAAAAGTTGTTCAGATGTAAGAGAGACTGCTAATGTCTTACATGAGGCACAGCTATTTCCTATTTGTTTCTGAGAAGAACCTTACTATTCATTGATAACTCACAAATTTCCTAAATGTGATGTACATTAAAGGCATAAAAATTATTTCTCCATTTTCTTCACAGTTTTCTTTTATCTCCCTCATATCTTTCCCATCAGCAGCTGTTGGTTTTCCATGTTTTAAGTCACATCACACAAATTAGAAATAAGCATTTGGTTCGAACGTTTTTTCACAATTCACTCCCAGCCCCTCTGATCTCTCCTAAAATGATTTCTGAGACATTTCTCCAGAGAGACCCATGTGTCACCTCAACAATTTTCATTTCCAAATTTAGTCTTCATCTGAGCCAGGGGTGTGAGGAGCTGATTCACTTGTCTTCCTTTAAATCTTGCTTTCTCATTGTTAATATCCATAGATGAGTTTCATCTTCCTACCTCTGCCCACCAGTAGATATTTAGGGTGGTCTTCACTGCCAGATAGGATACCTTATTTTAGGCACCAACATGTAGGACTCTACTCTCAGTACAGTTCATGAAGATCTGGTTAGTGGAGCCCAGATGCAATTTATCCAAAGCAGGTAATAGGGACAGCATATAATAACTTAGCATATGCTGCCTGGCTCCAGCTGCTGAAGGAAATATGTTTCTCTAAGGCCTCTGTCACATGCATCAGCTGCATGCAGAGGCCTTCAACAACATAAGATCCATGGAAGAGTCTTAAAGCATATGTTTATGCAACTGAATAAGGCTTTAGGCCTCTGGTATGCACTGCAGAAGCCAAGGCAGCCCCCTCACTGCCAGACACTCAAGTGCATAAGAGTCCCTCTCCAGAAGGTGGGTGAGATGATCCTCACTGGTAGCTCTCAGTTTCAGTTTCTGCCTACTTCTGTCCTGCAAGTTCAGTACAATTACACAGCACTGCTGCTCCAAAGCTTTTCAGACCCAGTTCCCATTGCTGGCTGGACTTCATGTCCTTGAGGACCTTGTCCCCTAAAACTCTGCTATCATTGCCACCACATTTACTTAGAAAAGAGTAGGAGAGCAAACACAGCTGGGCAAGTTATCTGTGCTTAGCAAACCACTGAGTGCCTGTGGACCCACGGGACCATCTCCTAGTGATCCTAGATCATCTCCTAGGGATCTTTCAGCTGACCCAGGTGAAGGGTGGGCTCAGCCCAGAAAGGAATGTCTGGGTACCAGACTGGGTGCAGTAGTTCTGAGGAAGCACTGCTGCCACAGGGAGCAGAGGCACAGAGCAGTGCAGGCAGAGGATGTGGCAGCTCAGGCTCCACTGTGTCACTCAGTGAGTGTAGTGGTTCCTTGGCAATCTCCTGTGCCAGGGTAAGGATTTTTTGGGTAGAAATCAGGTGATATCAAAAAGGGATGAAAGGGGCTTTCAAGGGTCTTGTTCTACAACAGAACATGCATCTGTAAGTGCCAGCATCTGAGAGGGGTGTTGCTGTAATTAAATACATGAAAACACAGATCATATGAGTTATAAAAAGTGTAATAAGGGAGTACCAATCTCCCCAACATTGCAGTTCTTCTTAACATATGGAGAAAATATTAAATATGTCTCAGATTTTCTATATTCCAGCAGAAGACTCTGCTATGTATTGGCCAAGATAGCAATGTGCCACCTTTTAAGAAAAAAAGTCTTTTTCACATACCAGTTGTCCTGCTTCTTCCAAAAGAATAATGAAATGGAGGGAGAAAAGAGAACACTATTAAAGAAAAGCAGCAGCGTTTTGTGAATTCCTTTTACTTGGCCATGTTGGAGAAACAGGGGGAGTATTTTTAAAGATTGATGATCAACTCCTTCCCCCTGGTCAGAGGACAAAACCTTCATTAAAAAGTTTTACTTGCCTGCCATGGGACATATATTTCTCATTTCAGATACTGCAGTTCAAGTTATTTGCTGGTTCTAATATCAAGTTTCTGTTGACAAATAATATAAAGCATCTCTGTGTAACTGAGTCTATGTTCAACACAGAAACAGTCCTCCACAAGATAGACTTAAAATTAAAATAATATCCAAAGGAAATTGTAGATGAAAAACAAAAGGAGATAGACTGAAAATTGGAAATTATGGAAAAATAAAGGTGAGTTGTTAGAGCTGTTTTTTTCCCTAATAAAAATTATTATCTCTCTAACTGCATGTCACCCATGCATTTATCTGCATTTCTGTTTGTCTATCATTTACCTGTTTTCCACTTGCCTGAAAGTAACCACCTATTTGGAAAAGCAAGTTAAATTGTCTTCCTCAGCAAAAGGAGGGGAGAGAGATAAAAAGGAAAGTGGAAAATTATGAAAAATCTTGGTGTAATCTGAATAGCAATGAAGCAAAAGCTACTCCATGATGTGCCTATGAATCCTGTAAATGAAGTGGCCCTTGAATTAAATTAATTTAAAATCTGGCAAATATTACTCGGCATGTTTGTCAATGTGCTGTATAATTATTAATTTGTTCATTGAAGCAACTATATAAATAAATAGAAAGCAGAATGCCATGATTAAAGTAACATTAGAAATCCAGGGTCAAGGAGCCCTGTTATACAGGGATCTAAATAGCTTTCCCAGGTCCTATTTTTACATCTCCATACAGATCTGCAGGTCTGTAACTGCGAATTAATTGGCACACATTTAGATGCCAACAGAGCTTTTGTATTCTCAGTGCACATTTTGTCTTCTCAGAGTGAGATGTTAGTAATGGAGGTTTTAATATTACCCCTAGGGGAGCACCAGAAAATCTTAACAATTTCCTTCACTAGAGTATTTTCATTAGAGCTAAATGCTGTGCAATTTACATTTGAAATCAGGTGTAGGGTAAGTATAATGTGACAAGACATGTTGCAATGTTAGGGGATTTTTTTGTTCAAATGTTCCTTATTTACTGCAATATACCCTCAAAAGATAAGCATGCAATTAAAATAAATATCTTGATTTTTAACCACTCCTAATTGAACTGTTATTGGGATAATAGGAGTACAAAATAGAATCAGGTTTAAAAGGATCCAAAGCACAAGATTAAAATATTACTCTATTTAAACAAGAATGTTTCAGGCAAAATAGGTTCTGTGGAGCAGAAATTAGTTCATCATAGGTAAATCAGACCAAATCCTTCCTTTGTAGAATTAATTCAGCTTCGTGTTGCTTAAAATGCCAAGAACTCTGCCTAACTCACAGGAAGAAAAAATAAATCCTACCTTTTTCAACACCAAAAAAAATCCCCTAAACTGAATTGGTATTTTAAAAAATAAAATGTATTCATTAAAAAGGGCATAATGCAGTAAAGAGCTAGAGAACCAGTGACAAAAGAGGACTGACAAGTAGCTGAGGCTGAATTTCAGTAGTTGGTCTAGGCTGAAATTCTACTCTGCTAATGCCTGCATCTCAGAGCACCTATATTCCATCACTGACTTTGTTTTTCACAGCAACAAAAGAACAAACTGTACACTACAACAGTCTCAATCTCAATTTAGGCTTTCTTCATGCCTAAATCTGATCACAGGACCTACTGTTTAAATATTTCTCCATGAAAAATCCCTAATAGGCTCAGTCAGACCATGGTTATTACTGAAGGAGGTCCCTAGAGAAGGAAGAGGATTGCAGCACTTGCCTGGAGCCTTCTAAAACTGAGAAAATCAAATCACTGCCAGCAGTAGGAAGAGAGGAGGAAGCAACAATCCTTGCAATTGCTGTTCTGTAAAATGACAGCCAGCCCCAAGTGCAGCAGAAAGCCACATTACAACGAAAGAAGTCTAAGCACAAAGGTTCAGACCCAGAGGGCTGGGATGGTCACAGGACTGTCATGACATATCCCACATGCAACACAGCCACCTTGAGCCCCCTTGGGCTGTAAAAAGCACAGGAGAGAGGAAATTGTCTCATCACTTTTCTTATATAGCCAGACAAAAAAAAAAAAAACAAAAAAACCTAAAAACCAAAAAAAAAACCACACCCAAATTATTCTGGAGGTCAAAATACCCATCCCACCTTACCAGGCTGTACAAATGTACAAATTCAGCAATGCTGCACAGCATCAATGAAGAAAGGGGGTTAAATGCTAACGAGATTTGTCACTCTTCATGTTGCCTCTCTCCTGCCTCTGGGCACACAGGGAATCTAAAGCCAATTGTCACCTGAAGGGAGAGGAATCAAGCACAGGCTCACACCTTGTCTGGACAGGACCAGGCTTTCAGAGCTTGGTCATTGCACTCACAAAGGTGAGCAACCCCAGCAGTCTGTCATATGCTCACACTCAAACTCACAAAAACCCAGGACACAGATCTTCTGCTATTACTGCAACTTTGCAGTGTCCTGCTGTTAAGGGCTCTGGGAGTTTTCACAAGAAAACTTACTGAATGCAAGACAAACTGAAACATTATAAACATTCAAGGTTCTTCCATCCTTGAGGATAGTTGAAGCTTGAAAATCTTCTAAAGAATTTCCCAGATATTATTATTTCTGAGAGCAGCAAGGAGGGGTATGATGTCTCTGTAACCAAACAGATTTCTATGAAGTTTTCACTCCCACCTGAATGGCCATGAAACCTTTGTAAAGCAAGAACTACACAAACATTCTGTATGATCTTGTCCTTTCACAGCAAATGGGGGCAAGGATCAAAGAGCCTGATGAGGTTCCAGGTCACCAAGGTGAGCAGAGAGAGGAAAAGCTGACCTTGAAAAGCTTGCAAATATTAAACAGCAGGAAGAAGAGGGGAAAAAAGGGGAGGGGTAAGACTAAGAACAAAAATATTCCACTTCAAAGAGAAGAGATGAGAAAAGAACTCAAGGGCTCCTAGAAAAGAACTCAAGACTTTATAAAGTTCTCAAGCTGTTAAGCATCTTGCCTCTGTTATAGATATATAAAACAAAACAAAATAAAACAAAACAAAACCCAAAGAAATTACTAGAAGTTTTTTTCTATGAGGAACACAATGAAATTATATTAAAAATAACTTATAATGGTAGTGTTGAGGCATAAAATAACCAATATAACCTAAATTCTTTTTGAGATTTTTTAGAGAAGTGGTTGGATATTAAACTGCACTAATATTTTGGAGAAAGAATTCTAACTCTGCTTTCCACATAGCTCTGCCCACACCTTAGCCACATGTCCATCATAATCCCACATGTTTCTCAGAAGGTTGTTGAAAATGTTGACTATGAAATGCAAGGGAAAGTACAGTCAAGTTTTCAAATCATTTGGAAGAACAGAAAGCATAAAGAGAGGTTTCTTCCTCAAAGAGGAAAACTTCGTGGGATGGAAATAACCTCCAAGAGTGCACATTTCTCTGAAAAACTTATTCTGGCCTATTGTAGCCCTTTGTTCCCAGGCTGTGTATGTAGAAAAACATGTGCTAGGTCCTGGAAGTCACAGACAGACCAACCACACTAGATGTGTTTGACCAGGAACAGAGCACAGGAGAAGCACCCTCACTCTCGGGGTTGCTGTTCCCTGAGATTCTCCTCGGGGTTGCTGTTCCCCAAGGTAATCAGGTTTTGTGTCTTCTCTTTTGCCCTAAGTGTTTCACACCGAAGGCAGAGACGACAAGCTGAGTCCGCCAGTCCGTGTTTCCAAGGTTGTTTATTCTTCATTATCTCAGTTCTTTCTTTGCTCTGCCGGGTCTCCCTGGCAGGGTACCTTATCTTAGTTCTTTCTCTGCTCTGTGAGGCATCCCCAGCAGAGCAGGGCACACAGCAGGACTGGGCGGATCAGAGAGCCCCACACCTTATGTACAGCACCCCTAACCCAACCACCGTCCGAAACGTGCTTTTTATTTACAAAATCTTACCAATGCCTACTACCTATGCTAACATGTCATTTCTACTCTAAACCAATCTCTAAAATCCAACTCAGCAGAAAATGGGGGATGAGAGCAAGAACAAGGAGCACAGGGGCCACTCCCCAATTCCTCCATCTTGTCTCTTCAACCCCATATACTAAAATCCTAGATTCTACATTCACATTCTATAATAGACTAAATACTACTTATTTTGAATTCACTCAGCTTGTGATTCTTCATACAATCTGGGCATTCACTCCCATGGTCAGGGATCAGAGGCAGTGTCCTCCTGGGCTCTGTGTGAGGCTGGTTGACCCCCTTGTACAGATCCCAGACCCCCCTGTCCGGTCTCCAAACCCTCCAGGGTGGCCAGAGGGATATCCTGGACTCCAACACCTCACAGCTGGACTGAAATTAATTTCAATTTGCTCATGATTGCTAAGGCTAATGCTTGCTACTGCCAAGTTGCTGGGCCCTGATCCTGTGACAATAATAATGTTTCCCCCCTGTTTAGCTCCACCCATGGAAAAGAAGAAGTCTTTGTATTCATTGCCTCACTATTAGAGAGTCACACAGTCCATTTTAAACCAGCAGAGCTCTGAGTAGGGAGAAATGCTGGATCAAGGAAGAACAAGCACCAGATGCAAGTCTTCGAGGATGTTGCATCAACTTCTGTTTCTCAGGTGCTTCTCCTTCTGCCTAAGTTCAAAGACACACGAGTTAGTCTAGCTAAGAAATTTGGTTTAATTCCAGAGAGATATTGTTCTCTGAAAGTGCACAGAAAACTTTCTGTGTAGTTTTTCTTTCTTTCTGTGAGCTCATTTTCTTTATTTTCATAAATCTGACACACATGTACTGAATTTGTTTCTTCCTCCTTTAAAATTACTTGGAGTTTTCTCGTTGTCTTCAAGTGAGAAGATAGGATTATGGATGCCTATGAGAGCTGATTAAATATTTAAGGAATTCTAGATAAAATTCTTATTCCAAGGAACTTCATATAGCCTATTTAATTAAATTTAGGTGATTCTTTCATGCATAAGTTCTCTTATGTGAGTAACAAGGAGCACACAGTTATTAAATTATTCTTCACAGTTATCTGAAATATGGACCCATTAGTAAATAATACAGGATTTAAGAGAAACATTCTTGAGGATATAATCTCCCTTTTGGAAAGAAATGTCTTGTACTATAGGGAAGCTGGGTGAGATTTGAAAATTATTTTATACTGGAAATCAATTTATTTTTGCTTTGTCCACACTATGGTTTGGCAATAATATCTAACCAATCTCAGCCTCATAAGATGACCAAATTCCATTAGCTGGGAATGCTGACTCATAGAGCAAAGGAGGCACAGGATGGAAGTGAAGTAAACATACAGCTGAAATACATAAGAAATAAAAATAGGATTTGAGAAGATAGGAGGAAAAAGTTGGCTGAAATTTTGCAGACAAATTCACCCCACCAACTTTTCTCTCTTCTTCCAGTGCTGACAGTCTATTGAGAAAATAGCATTGTAGGTCCAGAAAATTGTGAAATTTTTCTATATTTATGGATTAAAATTGAAGATTACCACTACATCTAATTCTAAAACATAGCCAGTCCCTATTCTAAGTACTTAAGTGCTGCTATTTTTTATCTTTTACTTTCTTTTTCAGAAAGCTTGATGAAAAGGAATGAAACAGAACATTTTCCAAAACAGAGTATTCTGTTTATTTTAAATATTAGAAATCTTTGGATTTTGAAGACATTTTTTTTTTCATTTCAGAATAAACAGCAGAAAGCATAAACACTTATTTTCATATGTTTGAAAGAGGAGCTATATTTTTTCAGCTGAAAATAAAACTTTGTTCCAGTCAATACAGAAAATCTAAGAAATAAAGATCAAGTTCAAATAATTTTTTCTTTCAAAATAATATAGCTCTCATTCCAACTTTTTCACCAGCACCACCATTCAACAACATGACCTCAACTTTACAGTCTGCTGAAACCTCATCCTAAAAAAGCATTTCATTTGTAAAGAGAAGGAACCATAAAACCTTCTTAAAAATATTTTCATTATTAGTCTGAATTTTCTAGAATATTGGATCATGGACATGGGCAAAATATCTTATACCTTCTTCTTGTAGATGAACGATAGAAATATTTCAATGCCACAAAGTAAACCATCTCAAGTCTCATTTTTAAAGGCAAAAACATGCAAATGACAAGCACTGGTTATCATGGAAGCTCAGTGCACACTGTGCTCTTCTCTCCCAGTAAGGTTTTCAGATATTATTATTATTATGCTATTCCACATCTTTCTGAGCTATTATTCTATTCATTATTACACTTATCATATAGCCCTGTAGAGTTTAAACAATGGACTTTTTTTTTCTCTGTTAGTACCTTGTTCAAGTGGAGGGGGTCTTTTCTCCTTTAAAGGCTGAGGGGGATATTTTGCTTGTGATTAAGGCTCTGATCTTTAGTCTGGCTTTAGCCATTTCTCACAGGCACAAAACTTCCAGGCACATTTTGCAATGTAATTATTTGTGTCTGCAATCTAGTTACTTAGATGTCTGAGTCCCTGATTGCATCCATAAGTCAGGGACTTGGACATTTAAGTGAATCTAAATTGCACCTACAACAATTTGCACCTAAAATGTCAAAAAAGGATATAGCACAGAGGAAAAGAGTTCAAAGATGGGTGATGAGAATAATTAGGAACGTGGAAAACCTCAAAACTGAAGCAAAATGGAACAGAATTGGACTGTTTACCTAAGAGATGAGATGAAATGAATAAAAGAGGAAATGATTGAATGCAAAGGAAATAAGGAGTGTGATAGAAAAGATAGATGAGGCACATTTACCACCACCACCACCCCCCCCCTTTTATCATAATGCAAGTACAAAGAGACATTTCAAAAAATTTAAGTATGGGAAGATCGAAAATTCATACAAAAAGAGACACTTTCACATAATTAACGTGTGAAAACCCAACCACATGACATAGTGAATCCAACAGGACTCGGCAGAGGATGAGACACCTCTTTGGATAAATGCTCAAAACATTTAAAAGGCAGAAATTTCAGGAAAAAAAAACTATTTACCTTCCTTCTTCAAAGCTTCAATTTTTGTTTGTTTGGGCTTTTCAGTTTACTATGTTTTGTTTTCTTTTCTTTTTTAATAATGACACGGTGGAAGAAATTTTTCTTCAGGAGCTGGTTAATTTAGACGTGTCTGACACAGGTTTCCTTGTACCTTGCCTCTGAGGCATTTAGGACTGCCTCTGGTTTGTGACAGGTCACTGGGAGATGAGATGAGACGAGATGAGATCCTTGTCAGTTCAGCCACTCCTCCTGGGAGGACACACAAAACCAGGAGCCCTTTCAGAAACTGCCATAGTAGGACTCAAGAGAGCTGTAGACTGGAACCTGGCATCCTTTCTACCTGGGTAATAGGAAATGTGACTGAGAAGATCATATTTCATAAGAGACTAGGGAGTGTCATTATATATTTAAAGAACTAGAATATGAATTACTGCTGGGACTTACTTTTACAAGAAAATCTGCACGAGACAGATTATTGGAAGAGACATTAAATAGGGTTGGCTAAAAACATGCCCTGTATTCCACAACAAAGAAGAAAGTTGTTACACTATTCTCAGTAAAAGAGAAAGAAATGGATTTTCCTCTTTTCAAAAAAGAAAAAATATATGAGACACACACACCCCGCCTCCCAGTATTGGCTAATAATTTTGTAATCCAAAGGAAAATGCAATGAAGAATTCAAGAAAACTTGTAGAGAAAGAAAGGTGGCTAGGACACTGAGCAGTACACAAAATAATACATTAGGTACTCTTGCAGTGCAGATCACCAGTGTCTGAACCAGTAACTACACTCAGGTAGATTCAACTTTTACAAGAAAACATAGTTAACAAACCAGTGTGTTTTCATACCAAAACCAGTTTTGCTAAAAATTTCTGATCTGTTCTAAGAGTTCCTCTGCTTCAAAGGCTGATCTCCCCTAAGCTGGTCTGTCCTTCCATACAGTTGAATTTGATGGTACAGCTGTTGTCGGTCTTCAGCAGAGCAGAAAGAGAAACACACACCAAAAACAGATATAACTTGGGAGTTTAGACATTTCCTGAGCTGTAGGAGATGTGGGTTGAAATATAATCTGGAAATCAGGCAGAATGTAGATTTGGAAAACAGTCTTTCACAATCTTAGAGGAGGTCCCTAAAGAGGAGTAAGAGAAATGATTTATTGACTATCTTTTCAGCCACCATCTCTGGAGTGCTTAAAAGACATGTAGATGTGGCACTAAGGGATATGTCAGAGAGGTGGTGCTTAGGGACATGGTTAAGTGGGGGACCTGTCAGTGTTAGCTTTAGAGTTGGACTCAATGATAATAAAGTTTTTTTCCAATCTACATGGTTTTATGATCCTGTGGGATTATTCCAGGCTTGACCATCATAAAACATAGGACCTAAAGCCAGGCTGCTTTCCTAACCACCTTGGCCTACCTGGTTTTCTAGTTTTCAGCAATGCTTCTTGTTCATTCCTAGCATTATTCCTTGTATCACAGATAGGCTCTGGAGGTTTGAATCAGTTCTATAAATGTAGGGAACTTCAATGAACTAAAAATGTCTTGCCTGGATAAAAATTATATTCCATGTGTTGGTGCAAGTGTAGAAAAAACTCAAATATGGATATTTGGAAAATGTAATGCAGGTGGGTAGAGGACTAATTCCAGTTCCCAGCTAAATAAACAGTCCTTCTATAGCCATACATGACCCTGGAACAGGATCCAACAGAGCAATATGAGGTTTAAGAGGTTATGATAAGAGAAGACCAAGATTTTCCTTTGGCTGAAGAAATAAGGGAAATAACTACAGAATAGGAAATAAATAAACCAAGTGGAATTAGAGGAGTGATTCAAAGAGCTGAACTATACAATCAGAGCAGTAAAGTAAGTGATTTTGACTGGTCCAGGGTCAAGGAACAAGAGAGGGAAGAAAGAAAGCAGATTAAAAGTCACTGCGGTGTTCAATTGCCAGCTGAGACAATGGTGGCATGAATACACACTTTAGATCCTGCAATGAAGAGTTTAGACAGTATCAGAGATTTTGGCAACTCTTTGGATTTCATAGACAAGGAGACTTAATATGCAATATTTACTTCTTCTGATTTCTTCCCCTTTGTGTGAGCAAATAGGTGTCAGATTGTTTGGTCAGCTTAAACTCCTTTGAAACTGAAGGGGCTAATTGACAACTTTCATTTAAAGGCAAGTATAAGAATCCAGAATGGTCCTTTTGTCCACTGAGTTGTTGAATCAATGACCACACACTGACAATATGTGCAACAGTCCAAACAAAGGGGTGCTTCCAAGGCTGAGGAATTTGTTCTGATTCTGGGGAGATTTGAAAGTCTGTGAGACAAAAAAGAAAGCACAGTTGTTACAGCAACCTTCAAGGAGACACTAGACACAGCCTAGATATGCAAATCTCAGAAAAACTTGGAGAGAAAGTATTCTCAGCTGATTGATGGTTAAAGGGCACTTGGATCTGAAAGCAATGAATGTGTCTAAAACTGTTTGAGAGAATGTTAGCCATCCCAGGTCAGAACTGTGCCAGGGACCACTTTCTAAATTGAACAGCACAATCAAGCTCCAGTGTCTGGAATGCTCCCAGTGTTATCCCAGGTCACTTGAGCAGATGTACCCATCCTGACCCTGACTCTGAGGCTACTGAACAGAGATAGGCCAGGCTGCAGCTTCAGGCTGAATTTTGAGGAGGCAGAGGGAGAGGTTGTTTCCCACCTGATATTTTGGTGTGTTGGAATGGTACCCATCCCTTCTCATACTCTCCCCCCAGCTGCACACACACACAGGCTGTTTCCCAGAGAAAGGCAGGGCAAAGTGAAGAGGACTACACAACATGCTGGATGCTACATGTGCTCCTTACATTACAGGATGCTCGAGCAGTATTAGAGAAGGCACTCAGCTGAGCAAAGATGTATTAAGATTTCAATAGTCATCAGTTTTCCAAGCCCTACCACTGGGTTGTATTCTGTTGAAAACCACCAGTCGCCTTCCTCATTTGGCCAGACTTCAACTATTGCAGCTACAAGAAAACACACAGCTACCTTTGCTTTACCATCCGGGCCCCAACAAAGGGAAAGAGATCTTTTTTTTTCTTCTTTGCCCTCTCTATATTCCTTCTGCCTCTTCTTCATTATTTTCCCTTTTCTATGAATCCACAGACCACTTTTGCTTTTCGAGCATTTGGTTTGTTCCTTAGTAAGTATTTTTGGAAAATATTATTTCCTGTTCTCTCCTTCTCTATTCTTCCATGTTTATTCACAGTTAATGTTCAATGGCCAACACCAGGTAAACACAATGTAGACATTTAAAGATAAGCTCATAATCTATAGCCCCTGTAGAGACATTTCTTCAGATTACAAATTACCTCATCCTAATGCAGCAGCTGATAATGGCCAGATGAATCACATACAAGAAGTATCTAGTTCTCTTCTGTCTCTCTTACTGGGGAAAAATTTTGGAAAACAAGGCTGAATTTTTCCTTGCTAAGGAGTGAGCAGCCCAGACAGTTTCTCACTGAAAATCTCTCAGAAAGGAACCTGGGTCAGGTCTCTGTCATGCTAAGGAAGAAAGTATTGAAAATCTCAAATGTGTCAAAACCAGAATTTATTGCTTCACTTCATTCAAAACAGAAACAGGCAACTCAAAAATTTCAAAATAGAGCAAAACCACACAACATGACTCAACTCCAGGTAGATCAAGTCCTTCCTCAGGAATTATGTTTGAGAAAGGACAAGAAAAATATTAATGATGTGGGGCCTTCACAGCCTCTTTATATTTAGAAAAAATAGATTTCTCCAACTGATTTGACTTTTTGCTTTTATTTTCATTCCTCCCTTTGAATAATCTCAGAAAAAAAAAAAACACCACAACATTAGACAAAAAGCTGGTTCACAGTATGAATTATGTTTTTACTCACTTCACTGGACTTCTGTCAACATGGAGTTGGCAGTTTAGACAGTCACAGGGGAATTGTGTTTGTCCTATTCTCCCCCTCCCACTCACTTACAGAGATTTTTGAACATGCCTAATAAATGTAAGGTCCCAGTAGCTAACTGTGTTCTTGCTGAAGGCAGAGGGTTGTTCTCAGGATCACTGGAACAACACAGAGAGGTTGAAAACCTACTTTAAGCCCCCGAGAGGGTTAAATACCATTCATCTACCAAGAAAGATAGATTACCTATTGAATTACCTATTAGCTAAGATCAATTACCTATTCAATTGTACTGTATCTTAAATGGGGGAGTTTCTAGAAATTGAGTCAGACAAGTACAAGCAATGGCTGCAGGAAGTTGTTCCTCCATAAGGTAACTGAGTAGCAAATTAACAGGTCAGACAGACCTTTCACTGGGGGTCAGTTCCCTTCCTGTTGAACTACATTAATTTTTCTTTTTTAAAGTTTCTCAACTGTTGTTTTTAATGTGAACATGTAAACCTGTGCTGCTTTTAGTGATGGTGTGAAATAATGCAAGAGAAGTTAAAGAAGAGTTTATGTTGCAAAAATATTTCTGTTATGGAGTTAATTTCATATCATTTTATTCTTCTCAAACTTATAATTTTCTACTGCTCATACATTTTTATGGCCAGAAGTGATTGTTAGCATCATCTAGTCTGACATGCAGCATAGCAAGGGCCAGAGAAGTTCATCCAGTAATTCTTGCATTGATCCCAACAATTTACATTTGGATTAGAGTGTATCTTCTACAAAGACAACTAGTCTTCATTTAAAAACTTAAAAGCAATGAAAAAAATTTCTGCTACACCTCCTGGCAATTTGTCTGAATAGTTAATTAAATGTTAAAAATCCATAATTTGTTTCCAATGTGAATTTCATTTTGCGTTAACCTTAGCCACTGGGTATCTGCTACAGTGGAGAAATCTCCAGGCATCCTCACATTTCCCAGTGCCAAGGAGTTAAGAGCCTGGCAGTTGGGAATCTCTTGTTAAACATTTTTTTCACTCAGAGGTGTTGATTCACTGGAGAATTACGCATGATCTATGGCCAAGTACTGTCCCTGCAATACCCCATCCTGACAGCTGACCTCTGCCACTCTCCACAATGGAAAGCACACCCTGCGGGAGCTCTCAGCAGAAAGGATGGCAGCGAAGTTCCATAAACTGGTTCATCTCTTGGAATTGCACCTCCAAGCTGAGCAGAGGCTCCATCATGCCTGGCTGCCCTGGAGAGGCAGCTTATGGCTATTAGCTCCTGACAACATAGATGTAACCACAGTATTAACAGATGCTAACCCCAAGGATAAACACCAAGGGACATGGAAAATGTGAACAGAGCAGACCAAACCATGAATCCGTGCATTAGAAGGCCTTGGCACAGACCCAGTGTCCTGCTTGAAGAAAAGGCTCAGAGATAAGCAGGGACTTGCAGTCACATTTGCTATTTACAGCTGAAAAATAATTGAGTGCTTTCAAGCAAAACACTCAGAAAACCAAGTCTCACCCATTCCATCTTCATATCCTTGCTTAATATATGGGCATTTCATCTGTAAAGTTATTTTAGATGCTTGCAAAGTGGCCCTAATGTAGCCAGCACTGCTCCTCCTCCCTCCCCAGCAGTCTGCTGCGGGGCCTGCTGTGCTGCTGTCATGTTATTAACATTCCTCCAAAAGTCACAGAGATGCTGGGATGCACCTGATGCATTCAGAAACCCAGCAGGTGCCTTCTGCAGGTACCGTGTGTCCAGGCAATGCCAGGAAGCAGTCATAAACTTAACACCTAGTAAGCTACGTAATTTTTAGATAACAGCTACTTACATAAGTACAGAAATTGCTACATTTTGTATGTATACATTGCTCACATTCCAATTACAGACCTAGTGCTTGCTATTAGTATTTAGGAGCAATACATTATTTTTGTTCCCCAGCACACAACTCTGTGATCTGAAAATGCTGGTCAGTTCCTAAGTTACTTTGCATGTGTCAATGCAATTTTCCCCTCAGTCCCAGAAGCTTCTAGAGCACTTAAATAATGTCATGAGGACCTAATAATTGTGTCCAGGGAGATTCCCATAAAACTTTCATCTTTTGTTATATGTTTAGCTTATTTAGACGTCAGTATCATTTGGCAAATTGCATCTAGAACACATGGGGAGACTGAAGCGTAAAAATACGCTCTTGAACCTCGTGGCAGCCCCAGGTACGAGGTATTATCCTTTAATGCCATGGAAAGGCTCCAGCTACCTGACACGAGGACAGGCGCCGCGACGCTGACTAATTTCCCTCTTAGGTTTCATTTGCAGCACCGAGGCGTTTGCTTGGCAAACGGCGACATTTTAATACCGAAAATGGGTATCGACGGCCGGCGCGGGAAGGCGAGGCCGTGCGGTATTGCCTCGCTCGGCTCCCCTGGGGCCGCGCTGAGGCTCTGGGGGAGGCACCGCCGGCTCCCAGCGCCGCTCGCCCTGCAAGGCACGGCTTCCCTGCAAGGCACGGCTTCCCTGCCCGAGGGCAGACCCACCCGGGGGATGCACAACGCCCGGGACAGCGGGGCGGCTGCGAGCGGGACGGGGCGGGGGACGCAGCCCTGTCCCTGCCAAAGCGCCGGGGAGCGGGGGCAGCGCCGGCGGCCGCAGCCGGCGGGGCAGCG
>VXBR01011355.1:296903-321570 GCA_013400215.1 Cisticola juncidis
CCGGCTCCACACTGCAGGGCCCGGCTATTGCCCGCACCGCCCGGCGGGCCCGGCTCCCGCCCGCACCGCCCGGCGGGGCCCGGTGCCTTCCGCACCGCCCCAGCTCCTTCCCGTGCCCGTCCCGCAGTGCCCGCCCCGGGCAGGCGGCTGCATCTTCTGCCCGGCAGCCTGAGACAGGATGAGAGGAACAGTTTAAAGCTGCGCCTGGGAAGGGTTAGGTTGGACATAAGGAGGAATTTCTTCACAGAAGAGGTTGAGTAGATATCGGAACAGCCTGCCCACAGATGTGGTGGACTCACTGTCTCTGGAGGTGTTTAAGGAAAGACTGGATGTGGCCCTCAGTGCCACGGTCCAGCTGACAAGGTGGTGTTCAGTCACAGGTTGGATTCGATGATCTCGAATGTCTTTTCCAGCCTTCTGGATTCCGTGATTCTGGTCCCGCAGGGCAAGGCCCAGCACAAAGCGGCCCCGGCGCCCTCTCCCTCAGCCGCCGGCCCGAAGCCCGCGCTCCCCAAGCGAGAGGCCGCACGGGCTATTTATTTAAGGAGCTTTCACCCAGGAGCTGCTGATCAAAGCTAATGCAAAATAAATGTCTCCCTTTAATAGCCTGATTCCTCGAAGCCCTTGACACTGGAAATTGGGATTTCCCCGTGCCATTAGCACTTAGCAGTAGGCGCTCGAGCCCAGCCAAGAACAAGGGATTAAGAGGTATTTGTCTAAACTAATTTCTCTCTCTATACCAAGTCTATAGAGACTGGTGTTACTCTGCTGGAATTGTGCAACACGGCTAATTGGCTACAAATTTAACAGTGGCAGGGCTCCCACCGCAGGCTGCGGCGGATTCATTACCGCCCTTCTCCCCCCAAACGCGGGCACCTGGGCTGCCCCTGCCCTGGGAAATGACCGGGCTCTGCAAGGTGAGGGGCTGGTGCCTCCCTGGAGAGCCAGGCTGCCTTGTGGAACACACAGCCAAACGATGAAATCGTCGTTATCCTAGAAAAGGGACAGCGGTAGCACAGGGTCTGCAAAATTTTATTTTTCTGAACAATGATTCAGGTTTGATGTTGACTTTTTTCCTCACATATTATGCCACTAGTCATCTCCCTTTCACGAAAATGGGGGACAAAAACTTGAAGTATTTGGCTGTGATTCCTTGAAATTCCTCCCTCCAAGCTGTTTTGCACCTTGACTCCACTGTTTGCTTCTTAACTACTTGACCACAAGCTAAAGCAAGGAATAATTTTTATACTTTAGAGTTTATATTATGCATGCATATGACCAAAGGGTCATTAAGGGTACACAGGTTTTTGTTTTATTTGTAGGTCAGTCAAAAAGAGTTCCTAGAATTGTCTGGAACTAAGGAAGAAGTTCTAGGAAAGACCACAGCCTACATCACCGCTGCTGGAGAATGATTCCATGACAACCAGGAGTTTTTGTCTACCCCAAACCGCACGCCCTTACACACAGCAGCGCCACTAGACTATCTCTTGTTTTAGGAGGGGAGGCGGAATTCCCCCAGCAGGGCTGTTCAGTAGACCAGAATGAACTTCTCCACTCCCAAAGGTGCTGATGGAAATCTGAATATCCATATGAGTCAGTCAGGACCTCAATAACCTGGTCTTTCAAAGCTAGGTTCATGAGATTAAGCACTGCATCACTGTTGCCTTGAACAGAAAGGTCATCCTGAAGTTTTGATGTAATCCACCTCAGCTGCCCAGGAATGCAGGGAACTGGCAAATAAAAGACAGTAAAACAATAGTTTCCCAATACCATATAACATTTCCAGACACTAGATTCACAAAACAGGTTGTGTTTCTGCCTGAGTAATTTTGCTTCTCATCAGTCAAGTTCAACGGTGAAACTCAAGGTCTGGGATTTGTCTATTGAGTTCAGCATCTTATAATACCTATTCCATATGGTTATGAATCTCCAGCAGCAGCTTATCCAGCCAGGCTGAACTATCAGGACACTACTGCAAGAGTAGCTATTAAAAAACTCTGCAACACTGTTGGATCTTGGCATGTGCTGCTGGCACAGTTATCCTATACTGAGAAAAGCCCATGAAAATTCACAGAATGAAATTCCATCTTTAGTGAGATGGATGGGAAACACCCAGAACTGCAGCAGAAATGGAGTTTTACTGGAGGAAGACAGATCTCCAGCCACTCATTGTGTTTATCTAAACAGCCACAGGAACCAAAGTCAGGCTGGCAATGTTTGCCCTCCCTCTTCCTTATGTACACCCTGATGAAAAGTTAACAAGTGGTGTTTGTTGATATGAAACACACTATCATCCTGCAACAACACAAAGAGAGCATCATTTTTAATCTCAGTCTACATGTTCACAATAAACTGCTAGCCAAGAATCAAGCTAATAATATCAGTCCATGAATGCACAGAAACAATTCTGTTAAAAATCTAACTTCTAAGGTGTTGTTAATCAAACCTTTCAAGCTGGGTCTCTCTCATGACCTTAACCAAAGTTCTTTCTGAGATATGCACAGAGAATACCACAAATTCAGTGAGAACACCTTCAATATGAGGTAACAATGGGATACAGAAGAAGGCATAAATAAGATGTTTATTCAAGATGTGTCACTTCTGTTCAAGAAACAACTAAAATATCATCATGGCTTGCCAGGAGCAGGGGTTGTCTGCCGAGGCAGTAAGTACCCCTGATAACTTCATCCAGCAGCCAGAGGCCAAGCTGCCTGGCCCCCTCTCATTAAGGGAGAAGTGCTCCATTCAATGAGGCACTTCAACAGTGGTCTACCTTTGAACGTGCAAATACCCCCATTAAATCTGGTGGATCGGGGCCAAAACTAATTAATTTAGTGATGCTTTGCATCAAAATCTCACTTGCAATACATAGCACTCACAATCAGAAAGGCAGGGGATTAATTAAACTAACTATTTAGAA
The DNA here is from genome assembly GCA_013400215.1 of Cisticola juncidis. Classification (NCBI taxonomy): domain Eukaryota; kingdom Metazoa; phylum Chordata; class Aves; order Passeriformes; family Cisticolidae; genus Cisticola; species Cisticola juncidis. The sequence continues at coordinate 299,824 of VXBR01011355.1, forward strand.
AGCTGAGCAGGTTAGGACTGGGTTAGGACTAAAGAGCATAATGATATCCTTAGTGGAAGCTAGAAAAGCAAATGATCACTGTGAAACGGATAGGAATTTGCTGAGGATTTATTTCTGTTTAGTTTTTTTGTGTGTGTGTGTGAGATAAATGAATTGGGACTGGCAAGGCAACAAATTTTGGGTCCAAGAGGCTATGCACTTTTATTTAGATTACCTCTTTCAGCCTGCCCCTACCAACTGGGCTCAACCCAAACTGTATCAGCAGCTTCATAATACTTCCAGGTATCAAAACAGACCATGGAAAGCTTTTATAGCAAGAGAAAAAATAAGGGGAGACAGAAAGAACAAAAAGCAAAAATGCAAACCACTGTAGATTGTGTAGATTTTCAGACATGTCTTAAATGTGAACTTAGATGCATTCAGACCATGGCTTGACTGTACCAAGCTTAGCAGGCAGGCTGGACAAAAAGACATGGGTTTGACAATATGCTGTACTGCAGTGGATAAAACAGATTCTGATGGATCACACATGCTAAGAGAACAAGAAAAAATAGTCAAATAGAGTTACTGGAACAATATTTGAGAAAGTAGAACAGTAATTGCAGCACTGCAGGCTCTCTGGCTGAGACATTCTCTAAGGCCCCTTGGAGTCTTATCAGCAGCTCTACCATGACATCGTCCCTGATGTCAATTGAGGGGTGCTGCTTTGCACCCGCTGAGGATTTGGCCTTTAAACTCACCCAGCTTGTGTCAGAGGACCTCTTACAACCTTTCTGCAACACTGCAAAATCTTTAATGGTTTGGCACTGCTCAAAACCATTCCATTTTGTAAGAGGAAAGTAAGCAAGTATTTCACCTGCCTGGGAGGACCCTTCACTTTGAGCTGATTAAGGAGGAAGCACTGTCACAACCTCAGTTCTTGTAATGTGACAGTCAGCAATGAATGGCTGAGGTGACTGATCTTTGCATTCTATGGCCAGTCCATTTCCTACGGATGTTTCCTGTGACTATAGGAAATTAAGGGCAGTAGTTTAGGAATAGTATTCCCCAATTTAGTGTTCCCACTGTGCATTGCCTACTCACTTCCCCCTCATCCCCCTCACCCCTTCAGAGGGATGGAGAGGAGAATTGGAGGCACAAAAAGGTGAAGATCACAGGTTGAGGTAAGAACAATTTACTAGACACAACAACGAAATAAGAAAATTAACAGTGACAACAATAGTAACAAGAGTGTTCAGGAGAGGTGAACCATTCGCATTCGATTGTACAAGGATTCACCTCTGACTGCTCAATGCACAATGTCTCTCCTGGGTGCTGTAAAAATTAACCCTGTCCTGGCCAGAACCAGAACAGGGCAAAGAAATGAAAGACTCATGCCAGTCAGTGGTGAACACTCCAGAGTCAGAGCAACAAGAAAACAGCATGTCCATATATGCTGTTTATTAGCACATATGTGTTTATATAAGTTTCTGTTCTCTGAAACAACTATTCATAGTCCTGTTTAGGAAGCTATAGAGTGAGATAAATTTCCAGAACACAATTTTCCAGATAGAAAACAATCCAGACTGAACACAAGTTTTTGACATTACATGTGGGAAACGACTGCCTTTGCAAACATTAATATCTTCATGCCTAAGCCCTCAGTTCCAACAGTCCTGTACATTCATGCATGGAAAAAACCCTAAGAACACTGACATGCCAGAATGTTTGCAGGATCACTGCCTGTGAAAGGTTATTCACAGACACAGTCTCAGGCAAAATCACGCCCTCAGAGTTATTACAACCCTGCCAAAGCCATGGAAAGCCAACAGTTTTCTACTGTGTGAGGAACAATAGAGCTATTCTGGTCAAGATTTATTCTGAAAAGTAGAGGTTGAGGATAGTCATAATTTTCTTTTCAGAGCCTCAATATCTGCTGTGCCTGACCATGAAGGTTGCCACAGGACGTATCAACCCAGCAGAAAAGTTAAAGGCAGAGAAATCAGAAGCTGAAGGTGAAAGCACAAGTTTTCCCTTCTGTAGGCCCCACTCCACACACTCCCATGGATTTTTTCCTTTGCCAGATTTCCTTTGCCACAGATTAAAAAATGAATCCTGAAATCATTGGACTTAGAGGCCAGCAAAAGCACTTGATACTGCATTGCAGCCAAAGAGGACTCCAAAGCAGCGATGTGCTCTATGTCAGTGATTGTGCTTCTGGGCTGCAGAACCCTCTGTGAAGGACTGTAGGGAGGGCACATGCCTGGGGATGGGGGGTTACACACTGTTTGGTTATCCCTGATTTTCCCCAGCAATGGTGATAGCTCCACAGCACCGCAACATCCAGTGATAAAGACCTTGTTTTCCCTTCTGGGAATTACTAGCCAGAAGGATATGGACCCAAATCAACAGCTGCATTTCAAGGTGTCAGAGACCTGAGAGCAAAGGTCTCCATGGGCAGGTTCTCTGGGGAATTAGAGCTATTTTAGGCAGAGCAAAAGCTCTTGGTTTCTTACCCCAGCTCACTCTCCAGGTGACATGATGTATGCTTCTCGTGACATCTACATCTACTCTGATCTTCCCCAGCTCCCTGCCCACAGCATTCTGTAAACCTTCCCTGATCTCTTGCCAGGTACTGCAGACTTACCCCCTGCCTGCTCTGACAGCCTGAAGCAAGGGGCACGCTGCCCCGTGCCCACTTGAAGGAGCAAGACTCAAAAATAAAAAATGCAAGGTCACCATGGACCTACATTAGAAATGCCTCTCTCATACATGATATGCCAGTCAGAGGTTTTTCAAACTGTGTAGGTGACCAGATGCTGGAATAGATTGACCAAAGAGGCTATGGAGTCTCCCTCACTGGAGATATTCCAGAACTGGCTGGTCATAATCCTGTGCCATGTGCTCTAGGATGACCCTGCTTAAGCAGGGAGGTTGGACCAGATGATTCACCATGTTCCCTTCCAACCTGACCCACTCTGGGATCCTATAATTCTGTGGGTAGAAGTCAGGTTGTATAGGAAGCACTCTGAGCTCGAAAGAAGCTGCAGAGAGGCACAAAGCCTCCTCTTAAATGTGGTGGGAAAGAAGACAACAAAGGCAAAATCCAACCTAGATACCTGTGATCTAATGAAATCCCACGTATGTCAGCAGCAGCACTGAACTTTGCATTGGGAATTTCATGACTGAGCAGTGGATTTCAATACTAGTGAGATTTTCTCTGAGATCAAGACACTTAAGATGTCCAAAAAAAAAGTTTTTAATTTTTTTAGAGTTTCTTATGTTTTGGGTGAAATCCCAAACGTAGATGACACAATAATTGCAGGCACAAATACATGTTGAGTCCTTGAAGAGGAACAGGGCTGTATCTGTTTCACATGCTAACATGATCAGTGACATCCAATATTGTTAAAAAACTGTTTACATTGTCAGTAATGATCCTGGAAGAAAGAGTCTTTGAGCTGCTTTTTATTGACACTCACCTCATTCCAGAGATCAGCAAGAATGTGGGTTGTTGATAGAGCCAGCCACAGAGATTTTGTTTTCTCTAAATAAATCTGAATAAACAATAAAAGGTTAAGTGCTCTTTTTTCAAAGCTTGAAACACAAGCAAACAAATTGAGGGTAGAGAACTCAATTATATCAAGCAGAAGCTACTAGCAGTTACACTCAGCAAAGCTGAATAATTTTCAATTACTCTGGGAAGAGAGGTCAACAAAATATGTTCCCCAATCTGTCCATTCCTATACCCAGACCTCCTAATGTTAGAGTGCCCTTAGTTGGGGTAGTTCAGTGGGGTTTTCTTCCGTGCAAGCACCCTTTTTCCTACTTTGATGTATCAACTTCTTTAATTGGCATAAATTTGTGCCTGCCAGAGAAAGCGTCTAAACCCCACCTTCTAAAAGGCAAACTTTCACTCTGTCACAGCCAAGCATTGAGCCAGAGAGGTGCAACAACATGACAGCTGCTGCTCCAGGTGCTGCTCTGATCCAGGGTGCTGAGGGTTTTAATCCAGCAAAATGAGGAGATAGTCCCATCCCTGAGTGACCTGTGTCAGTGTCAGAGCTCCCCAGCTGTGTCAGCACATCCCAGGTGATGCAGGGGGATTCCCAAGAAGGGACTGCAGAGGCTCAATGAAGGAAAATCTCTGGAAGGTGATTCGACTGTGACTCCTACCAAATGACATCAGGAGTTCTGAGTACAGCATACCAATTTTGTCATATGTCACCAGCTTTGAGACTTCATCTCTGCTTCCATCACTCTACCACACTTCTAGCTTCAGAGTTTCTTGCTGTAATTTATCCTTGGTTTTCCTCTCAGCTGAGTTTGGGATGGGAGAGGTGGGGGGCTGGGTTATGTGAATTTTTCTCTCCAAGAGGCATCAGGAATGGAGTTGCACCTTGTGTCACAAAGCATCTCCATCACCACAGAAAGATAGAGGAAACTTCTGCTTTGGTATACATCACATACTCATACATATAACAAACAACATATGCAGACAGGACAGAAAAAATTCTACCATATGGAATGAACAAGGACATTTTCTATGTACTTCTGTTTTCACATACAGCAGCACCTAAGTGTTGCAATTACGGTATCAGGAAAGATGCTCAAATGTTTATTTCTCCATTAGGACTTTACAGTGCTATCTGGTCTAAATGGTGCAGTGAATCCCAACAGAAGGAGCTTTTATGATGATAGCGTCATTTTTACATCAGATACAAGCTGATGATCTTCGGTGGAAGGAGAAAGCCATTAAAAATTGACTAACCTATTTTTTAGTCAGAAAAGAGAGGGTTTTATTTAAAACCTTTGTGTGAGAGGTAATCCATTTATCCTCAAATACCTGCCCATAAAGTTGCCAGTATATGTAGAGAGAAGGCAAAAGAAGAAAAATAAACTTATTTTCTTACTTCCCACACAACGCGCAAAAACTGTCCACTTCGTATTAGAGAGGGTTTGAACTGGCTAGGAATTAAATGGATTCTAGACAGGGAAAATTCCCTCGCTCTCAGATTCAGTCCTTCCTTCGAGGTCTGCAACTGGTGTTAGCTTCTCAGTGGGTGAATTTTCTCTTTCGAAGAATGGCTTATATTTCACAGAACCCACCTCAGGCTGGACCTCAAAAGATGAGATGAGATCTGATGAGATCTGATGAGATCTCTCTTATGAGAATCAGTGGGAGAGTCTTGCTGCAGGATGATGGACCCCATTTGGAGGTCTTGGACTGTGTCAGGAAAAGGCAGTAGAAAGGTATAGGCTTAAAAAGCCTTGCCAGTCTTATAGACGTAGTGTGTGCCACTGGCAGCTCGGGACACGCATCTGTTTTAGGGGAACTTAAATGTCAGACACTGCTGAGCTGCTTCCATCACCTCATTTTTATAATGTGGAATAAAATTCTCACAGACATAAGAACAGGCAGTGAAAAAGAAATTATGATTGTCATCCCAGCCTCTCAGTTGCTTGCTAATTCCACTTTGGTGCTTCACTCCACTGCTCACCCTCTCAACACACTCTGCTGTAAGATTGTCCTGCTGTTACTGTCTCTGCTGCCTAGAAAACAGCCATGGTTTTAGGTGGGTGGCCCGTAGGTTCCACAGAGAGAGTCTCAAATACCTCATCCCTGGCAGGGTATTCTTCAGTATACACACATTACGTAGGTACTGCATGGCTGCAATATTTGGGAACTAAAGGCAAGCTAAGAAAAGAGTCAGTAGCTTACTCTTAAAAAGCAACTTTTGGGCCACCACAGCTGTGCTCTTCACATCCCTGTGCAACAGACAATGTTCCTGTATAAGTCTCAGCCCCCTTCCACTTTGAGGAAAGGGGAAACCAAAGATGTGGTAAGTAAACTGTTTCTTGCCCAGTTTTCTGTACTTGCTGTACATCTGAGGCTTTCCAGGCTCAGGAGTGTGCTTGCTGCCTAATATGGAAGGCACATCTTCAGAACTGTTTCTGAAAGGCAGGGAAGGGCAAGAGGAATTGTGACTTAGGGGCAGCTCCAGTCTCTGTCATCTGCCTGCTGGCATTCCATGATTTTTAATACTGTTTGGAAGGGACCCTGATAATCACCCACACAGTGATCTCACCATTCCGTTTCAAATCCCTTTTTTCCACTCTCCTTCAAAACACTGCCAAATTTGTGATGTTTGTGCTACAACCTACTGCACTGACATCATCAGAGTGCTACAGGTACTCCCTGCTCTGGGTGTTGTCTTGCAAAACATTTTAAGGATTTTGTACAGCAAACTGCCCTGCATTGTTTCTCAGTGGGTTCTGTACAAAAGTACTCATGTCCATGGCTAGGTTCCAAGTAAAGTGTGCTAATAAAAAGCAAAAGTAGATTATTTCCTGAGCTCTGTATGTATCATTCAACAACAACAACAAAATTCAGGTAAAATATAAGCAATAAACTCTGGGTCAAATTTAAGCAATTTCCTTTTATTTGCTTCCATTTTATCGACAATGAACAACTCTTAGTGGGTAAACCTAAAAATATACCTCCAGTAACAATTGTTTTGCCTTGGGTACTTATGCAGCATTCCAACTACAGCATCTACATAGCATTTCTTTTTCCCCACATATACAAATACACACTTATACTTAATACATTACCATTTCCACTATACTTTTTTGCAGTGTATCCAGTTAAGCAAATTGCTCAATTAGCTGAATAGGGTTTTTTCTTTTCACTGTGAAAAGACAGTCTTACTGACTGGAGCAGCATTCTCGGTAAGAGGTCAGTTGGGTGTGATTTTTGGAATAAAGGAGAGAGGATGAGTGGGTTGTAAAAGATTTTTTTAATTGTTCACATTTTATTGCCTTTAAAAGCCAAAGAGAGAGGGCAAACCAACACACGTCCTGGTTCATGCTGGTATGTAACTGCAGTGTGTTGTAGAGAAAGCCCACCATACTTAGTGGAATTTTCCTGTTACTGTGTGCACCTCATGGACACGGAAAAGATTGTGGGACTGTCAAATACTGAGTGTCAGGGAATGGTATATCCACTCGTTGGTAAAATAAGTCAGTTAATTTGGCAGGTAAGTATTAACTAATCATATTGTCAGAACAAGGCAAGTGGAAGAAAGGAAGACAAAGACAAAAAGAAAAAAATATAAAGATGAGGAAATAGGAAGGAACCAAAGAAGAGAGAGGGAAGGGAGGGAATGTGTGAGTTTGAGGTGAGAGTAAGAGGTGATGATCTCTCTGTTCTGGATGGTTGCAGATAACCTTGTCCTAGTGTCTCATGTTGGACTCCATTGCTTCTTTTCCACTGTCTGGGAGAATCTAAACACCATTCCACCCACTTTTATTACCTATGGAGTGTAATGGCTGAGAAAAACTTGAGCAGGTTGAAAATTTTCTCATCCATGTTTTAGAAGATTTTTTATCAAGAAATTTTATCATTTTCATGCTCTATGGATTTTTATCATTTTTTGCCTACTCGAGTCTTAGAAAATACTAGTTTAATTTTTTTAAGTAAATATTGTGCCATCCTGATTTGAGTTTTCCCTTATTTGGTTTCAACAGTGCAAAATTTAAAATGAGCCAAATGATTTTTTTTAATTTCATTCTATTTTTCCTGAGGTAAAAGTGTCTGATATTTGCCTAGGCAAAGTGTTGCATCACATACTCTATTTATGTTTCAGCATTGCAGTGACTTTTAAAAGCTCACAGCAGGAAATTAAGAAAACTCTGAACTCATAATTATTAAATAATAATAAAAAATGTACTCTGCTAAGGTTGCATTTATTCAAAATGGTACAATTAATATATCCCCGTGTTTCCATTAATATATATTCCGGTGGAGAAATTGATAGGAAATGTGGTCATGGCATGAACTTTACAGCAGATTTGAATAGTCTCTGCTGAGCAGAGTTTAATTGAGCAAAGCAGCTTGGATAAGGAGTACTGTACAAAAATGAGATTATCCATCAGGCACCATGTAAATGATCAATATCCAGATCTTCCTTGTATTGACAGAGTTGGAGGGATTCTACTCAACACAATCAGGGATCAAAGGCAGTGAGGAATTTAAATGTCCCCTTCCCGTGTGGGGCAAATCATTCCTCTCTCAAGCTTCCTCAAGCCTTTACCCTCCTTGCTGCACAGATGAAAATACCTGCAGCTTCTAAAGCCAGCCCAGGGCAACATCATGTAGGGCCCAGATTTCACTTGCTGCTCTGACCTGTCTTGGAGCTCAGCCATCACACAAGTAACATCTTCTTTCACAGAAGATCAGTGCAGAGCCTTGGCACCGTTTGAGACTCTGGAGGCAGCATAACCCTCCTTGGTTTCTCATCACAATGGTGAATTTGTGACATCTGTTGTCACCTGTCTTCACTCATCCACCCTAAGTTGTTGGTCTTTGCCTTTATGGTTCTTCAGCAGGTTGCTCATCCTTCTGTGCCACTCAGGGTCTCTCACTTCATGATTAATTCCTGCCTTCAGTCTGCCAGCAGTCCTACCTGACCACATTCTCACCTCCAAAGCAAGTCCAAGTTTTACTCCTTGCTTGTAAAGAGCTTTTTCATTGGCTCCTGCAGAGTCACTGTGTTATTTGTCTCTATATTCCCCACAAAAGCTTTGCCAGAAGGGCCTGCAAAGCACAGACCAAGGACAAGGACTCAGCACACCAAAAGCTATGAGTGATAAATGCCATGCAACTCTATTTTCTGTGATCCTGTGTCTGTTTCTGACAATCCTGTTCTCCTACTTTGACAAACTCCTAGGCAATCAGCCACTATCCTCTGAAATATAAATCCTCAGTGGACTCTTGGAGATACTACTGCAAAAGACATAGGAAACATCTAGAACCCAACTCTGTCTTCTGATCCATTCTCCAATTCTCCATCATTTTTCTTTCACTATTGAGGACCATGGGGCAGTTAATATCCCTGGATGAGCCAGTGCACAGCTCTCAAAGGCACCAGAGCTGGAGGAGTAAGCACTCAGGCTCCCACATAGTAATGGGAACCCTTAATTTAATTTAATTTAATTTAATTTTTTAATTTTAAAATACATATCCAACACTGTGAATAACTGGGAAGAAGCAAGGTTTAAAAGGAGAAAAAAGGCTTTCTTCAGCTTTTTACTTAAATTGTGTTTATTGTGCATGGAGACAAGATTCACATAGTGTTTGTTTCTTGAAAGCACAGAGAAAAAACAAATGTGTTGCTGCTGTAGGAGATGAAGGATGGGATGTGCAGGGCTTGCACAACACCTGACAGAAAAAGTGTCTGATTCAAGCTAAACATAAGCAATAAAGTCTAGGTCAGATTTAAGCAGTTTCCTTTTATTTGTTTCCATTTTATTGATAATGAACAACTCTTAGTGGTAAACCTGAAAATATACCTCCAGTAACAATTGTTTTGCCTTGGGTATTTATGTGGCATTCCATGGGTATTTATGCAGGAGAAAGTGTCTGATTCACTGATTATTTACACACCAGTGTACATCGTAATACAACAAAGCCAGCGGCTCTTCCACCTTCTCAAGGAGGAGGCACAACACAAAATGCCCCAGTCACCACCCAGGACTAAAAGCCTACTGCTGAATATTCACCCAAATTCATGCCTGCAGACTAAATATTCAGGAGATAATGAGCACAGCCCTGTTGCATAGGAAAACATTCTGGCTATTCAAGTATCCTGTGCAAGTGCCCCAGAAAAGGCAATTCTAATTGTAATTTTATCTCTGGTATTATGAAAAAAACCAAAAGTTTCTTCTTTGAAGCTACAAAAAACAGCCAGCCAAAATTTTATTTCACCAGTCTTCATTGACAGACTCTCTTGTCTGCAGCAATTCAGAACTCTGGCTATTGAAGCTCATCACTTTTTCTTTGCCTCCCTCAGTGCTGAGGAGATATTTATAACTGTTGCAATCTTGGAATAAGTATACAGCACAAGGGTGCTGCATGTTACCAGTCAAGCAGAAGAAGACAAAGACAAATAAAAAGCAATGAAAAGACATGATATAGATATAGGGAGATTGTGACTACCAAAGAGCTAATGGTTTTGTGATGGTAAGGACTGACTTAGAAGAATACCCAGTATTAGTAATGGTTTTGATGAAAAATCTCTTCAGACCATTAAAGTATTATGCTGTTCTTTATCACACTTTCCCTGCCTCTTCTTTTCTTTGCTAGTTGGTTGGGTTTTTTTATACTCTTTCTTTATATCTCTCCTACTGGATTGAATAGCATTGAGCTGCCTTTGCCATACAAAATCGCAGATCAGTAGATTTTTGTTTCATTCTAGACATAATTTGAGACAATCAAATTTGAATGGCAATTTTGTGTTCACATCTTTTATTTATTAAGGGTCTTCGAAATACAGGGAAAAAGAAAAATATAAAACCCACTATATGCTGGAAATGAGAAAAAAAATGATGAAAAAGCAGGCACTAAAAAGGAAAAAAAAAAAAGAAAAGAAAAGAAGTCTTTTTCTCTTTGTTTTTTCTTCTAAAAGATGAAAAGCTACTGAGCCACTCCCTTGCATGGATCTGCTCAGTATGAGAGGCTGAAAGGATTCCAGCAGGACACCACTCACAGAGCTCTCACCATCTGTCCTGGGCAGCTCCAGTTTAAATTACAGCGGCCTCAGGTCCAGGTACCCCTCACCAGCATGGGGTGCCCAGCTGGGAGGCACTGGAGCACACCAGTGTGTCCTGTGGGGTTTGCATCCCAAGGAGAGGATGCTGGGGCAAACCAGCCACTTCAGCCCTGTTCCTGCAGCCTCTTGTCCCCCTCTTGCATCCTCTCAGCCGAGAGCTTGGCTGCCAGGATAGGTGTGGATAACAACGTGGCATCTCTGCTGCCCCAAAGGCACAGAGGGAGAGGAGTACGGGACATCTGAGCTGCTCCAAAGCCACAGGTGTTAATACTGGGCTAGGGGAGAATTTTTCACAGGTAATAAGACTGGGAGCTGCCTCAGGCCCCAGGGAAAGGAAAGAACACTCACTTTTCTTTGGACTTTGCCCAAAGTAGTTATTTCATTAATTGACATTGATTTTTCTGGATAAATAACCAGAGTCCAGGATCAGAAGAGCAGACACATCTTCAGAAGTTAGACTACATTGTGCCACCAGAGTAAGCTGGGAAAAATTAGTGCATTTCACAGCTGCTTTCTATGGCTAGCCCACATTATAATGAAGTGCATTTAAAAATCTCTTCAAATGAAGGAAAGGGAAAACATATTCTTCTTTCATATGGCTAGATTGTCCTTCCTTCAAGAAATATTAAACACAAAAGCAAGTTATGGGTATTTACCCTTGTGTTTGTAGAAATAGAAGTAAATTTTGCTGTAGAGTGGTCCTTCCTTTTAAATATATTTTAGTAGTGTTCATTTATATAATGACAGCCATGCATCCTGCATGCATGGCTTAACTTGCTTTCCATATCATCATAATGTCAGATGAGCTCAAGGGCTGCAGAATAGGTTCCCAAATGCATTTCCATTGCCATATTTCACTATGCAGGTACATGTCCAATTTCTACACATTCTGAGCACTGAGTTGCAGCCCCCTGGGACTGCACCCTCCTTCAATCTGAAAATCAAGACCTGTGACTCAAAAAGAAAGCCCATGCTGAAGGTTCCTTCGGTGAAGGTTTTGTGCCTGAATTTGAACCTGCTCAGTAGGCTTGCCAGCTTTTCCCAGTAATAACACTTCACATTAGTTATTTGAGCTCAGATGCAGCATTTGCAAAAGAAAAACATTCAGCAGTTTACCATTCTGGAAAGACATGATTGTTGTGTTGTCAATAATGAGAGGGATTACAGAGTAGGTGAATTTGTTACATATACGTATGGCCCATGAAATACATCCCTCTATGCATCTTTAAATATTATCAGCCTACAGTAATTGTTACTTACACTCCACCCACTTCAGCCTTCTTTCCTTCCTTCCTTTCCTCTGAAGAATAATTTGACAGTTTCATTCTTTGAGAAAGTTGAACTACAAAATTATTTATATGTCTAACAGGGACACAAGTGTGCTAGTGTAAGTACAGCTAAGAAAAATGTGGACAAATTTGAAACCCTCTGTTGGGGGTTAAGTTTCTTTCTTTTTACTCCTTTTTACCTACAGAATTTTTTCGCATAAGTGCTAGGAGACACTGACAACTGGGTACTTAAGAAAAACAAAAGAAGTGGCCAAGCTCAGGGGAGAAGGGCATCTTGTTGCACTTCTCTTATCTGGGAGTTTCTCTCCGAGGATACCACGAGAATTAGGCAGGCAAAGGACGGGGCTGGGGCAGCTGCTGGCACTCTCTCTCTCTCTCTTTATCTCCCTCTCTCTGTCTCTCTCTCTCTGTCTCTACTTCAGAGGGGAAAGCCTGCAGCTGAGAAGGGGTCACTGGGTTCCTGTTTCTGTTTCTTGTTAATGTCAGAGTTGTTGTTGTTTGTTTGCTGTATTATACATACTAGCAAAGAACTGTTAATCCTATCCTCGTATCTTTGCCTGAGAGCCCCTTAATTTCAAAATTATAATAATTCAGAGGAAAAGGGTTTACATTTTCCATTTTGAGGGACACTCCTGCCTTCCTTAGCAGACACCCGTCTTTCAAACCAAGACACCCTCATCCATGTGAAAGCAAAAATTAGGATGTTTTGTACAGCTGAGATGGTCTGGAGGAACCTAAGGATGTGGTGGAAGGGGGAAAAGCAGAAGGAATTAAAACTTCACCCTCTATTGCAGACCCGGAGCTATCCCCACTAGCACTGTAAAATGGAATTTATAGCTAAAATCAAAAAGTGTGCAGAAAATAGATGCACACTTTAGGATCACAGGTGCTACTTCACTGTCAACCTATTATAAAGCTCCAACTGTGTCCAAAGTTATAAAGCAATTTCATAGTTATATTTATCAGAATGAAAAATGTGCAAATGCACTTCTCTAGCTTTCCTTGATATGTCATTTTTAAAATATTCCCGCAGCACCTAACATGTCTTCCCCTGATGTTGATCCAGTGCTGCAGTGAATGGCAAATGTAGAGCCCACACACAGGAAAGAGGCACACACTGTAGAGCAGTCAGGACCCAGCAGGGGAAAGGAAAATGTCATGGGAATCAGAGCCCTAAGGAAGCTCTGGAAAGGTTGCTGCAACCCATGAAACCACAGAGGTTGCTGAAACTAGGCCTGAAGGCATGGTCTCATCTACAAAGATGTGAAAAATTGGAGATTGGTTTATGAATCTATTTTATCTCTATTCTGTGTTCGCTATTCACTTTATGTTTCTCTATATTTATGTTACTTACTGTATTTGAATATTATAATGGAGTGTGGATTTTAAAATTCTTTTGCCCCTCTTTGGAGGATTCACCATCAGGTGAAGGTACAGCCAGATGCACCTCAATGCCCTGAGCCTCTCAGGGTCTCACAAGTCCATACTGATGACCAGGAGTAGAGCCAAGCCCTGCTCAGCATTTAGCACTATTAAATTATGACACCAAATGAACACAGGTAGATACCACCTTACATTGTATTTTAACATAAAGGCAGAAAACAGGAATGTCTCTTGTGTTAGGACCTTGTGTTGGAAGAACAAGAGATGATGTATAGATGACAGTACTAAAATGAGCCGAGAAAAATTAGTATCATTCTGCATCTCACCAGGTTGGGATAAGTGACCTGAGACACTTATGGGGAGCAATGAGGGCTGGAGAGAAGACAGCAGTGATTGTCCCCTGTCAGCACAGGCAAAGCTGCACCTCAGACCCTGTGCTCACTTTTGGCAACTCCCTATAAAAAGGATATTGAGGTGCTGGAGTGAGTCCAGAGAAGGGCAACAGAGCTGGGGAAGGATCCAGAGCCCAGGTCTGATGAAGAGCAGCTGAGGAAACTGGGAGTGTTTAGCCTGGAGAAAAGGAGGCTCAAGGATGACCTTACTGCTGTCTACAACTCCCTGAAAGGAGGCTGTGGTGAGGTGAGGGTCAGTGTGTTCTCCCAAGTAACAAGAGACAAGAGGAAATTACTAAATATTGCACCAGGTGAGGTTTAGATTGGATATTGGGACAAGCATCTTCATGGAAAGGGTTGTGAAGCACTGGAATACGCTGCCCAGGTGAGCGGTGGAGTCACCATCCCTGGAGGTATTTACAAGACCTGTAGGTGTGGTGATGAGAACAGGGGGCAGTGCTGGACCTGGCAGTGATAGCTTAATGGTTGGACTGGATGACCTTAAGGGGCTTTTCCAACATAAATGACTCCATGATTCTATGATGGCAAAAGAGAGTGAAGAAAATGGAGCTGCAGAACTGACTGGAAGTGCTGGGGAGGAGATAATAAATTGCACACTAAGGGCAAGGGTAGAGGCTCTGCCATGCACAGGCGCTCACAGTACTCCACGGAGAAAAAGGCACATCCAGCCAAACCAATCCACTCTGAGCACTAAGGCATGAAAACATCTGGGCCCAGATTCTTTCCTGAGCCAACTCCACAATGATACCAGAAATTATGCAAGTTAAGATGCATGTCTCTTACGAAAATGATGCAATAATCAGTGTCTACAGTTCGATTATGAGATAATTAATTTTAATTGCATATTACATTCTCATTGAATTAAAAGATTTGAAGACTTTGACTATTTTTATATTCCCCTTGCAATACATTTTGTAGTCTGTGCTATTTAGAGACAGAAAATTGCAACTATTTTAAAAACACGACAATGACTTTCACCTCCCTGAGGGAAATCCTGAATTATTACCTTTGATGGCATCAGGGTTTCATCCTTAATCTGTTAGAGAAAATAATCGGAGACCCCTTCTTAGCTTTGCTTTCCACCTATTTTGAGAGCCTTGAGTTCCCAACACTGAGGTGAAAACACTTACCATTTATTAGGTGGAAAAGGAGAAATTATGTTTGATTTATTTTCTTCACTGGAGAATGTTGGAAATAAAAAATTCCTTTTTGCCACATCTGCCTGGTGCCACCCATTAAGCAGGAGTGTATCTGAAACCAAGGTCAGCTCTGTCCCAGGGAATGGGCTGGCACCCACTTTGCTGCTTCTACAGCTACCGCGTTCCTGACTCCAGCATGACTTTGCCAAGTGCAAGGGAGGGTGACTGAGGTCGGACATTGCCCCATGCAGCAGAGATGGGTTTTGCCTGTTCTGATTTTCCATTTTTTAGCTCCTGCTAGCAGCAAAGCACTGAGCAAAATGTCCCCACTCCAGCCCTAGACAATTCATTGTAATAAGTCCCTGGCAAAATTGCACCTCACGGTCCCACTGTGAGCGAACAAATCACCAACTTCTCGGATTGTTCAAATATCTTCTCAAGGGCTTGCTGAATAAGTCATGCCACTAATCCGCACTTTGTGACTTCCCATCCAGCCGTTTGCAGCACATATTCAAGACCTGGCCTTTGAAGCTGACTGGGATCCCAGGGATTTGGACACCTAGCCAGGAGGCTCTGCTTTTCTAGAGGCAAAGTAAGAGCTTTCTGCATTGGCCTTCAGCTGTGAGAAGTTAGCATTTTCTGTGCCACAAGCATATCCAAAGAGAAAGGGGAAGGGAGAGCAGACAGACCCTCACCATCCCTTTCCATGGAGCAATGTGTAGTCCATCTCCCAGTCTGACCCCAGCATGCCTGCCTTTCCCAGTTGGATCTGAACACCCACACTTCCTGTCTTCAGGCTCTCAGGAGGCCAGCTTGTGCTCAGCCAGGCACCAGTGCTCTCTGTGGAGGTGTGGTGGTGGGACACCTTCCCACAGGCAAGAGAGGACACATCCTGTGAGCCCCAAATGTACAGAGTAGGAGGCTTCATGACTGTCTGACATGAAATGCAAGATACCAAGGATGTGGAAAGAATAAAACCTGTGTTTGTAAGCGTATCCCCACTTTTATCCCTAAATAAATAACCTTGCCTATGCAGTGTTTTGTTTCAGCATCAGTGTCCCTTTATGCCCACCCTTTTGTACCAAGAAGGAGATTTATGCTATGTCTTTCCTCAGTTCCCAATATTTTAGACTCAAAGAATATGTGATGACAAGTTTTATACATCTAAGATATTCCTATCTTATACCCCTTATATCTCTTTTCTTTCCCGGCTTTCTTGCTCTTGAATGTTTTACTGACACTGGAAGGTGTGAAGATATTGATTACACATCTCTTTCTGACACACTACAAAATATGCTATCTCCTGTCTCCACACTGGTGACTGGCTTACATGGCAGGTTTCTTGTCTGGATAGAAAACACATCAAAATTGCATTACATGCTGCTGTTGTTTTTAATAGAAATATTATTCAGCTCACCCAAGTTTTCTTCAGGAGATTTTTTTTCATTTCACCTAATGTTGAAGCTTCTTGGATTTTGACAGGTACACAAAAGTTCCCAGAGGCTGCTGCTGGTCAGCTCACTGTGTTGGCTGTGTTAAAAGTCTTTTATCCTGAGATCAGGGGCCATGGGGAAGCGAACAAGCGATTAAGTTCTGCAATGCACCTTGCAAGTAGGGACCAATCATTTATTACTTAGCTGTGTCTGGAGCCACTAAACTGAGGCTTATCCAGTTCGATAGCTGGTGGAACAAAGGCTACTCTGGCATGAAGGCTGTTTATATTTCACAGAGAGGTTTTTTTTTTTTCCTTAAACCATTGGAGCATCCTGGAAGTGTGTTCCTACAATTCCACTCCTGGTCCATCTCACAGAGCCACCCTAAAACTGCAAGGCACACATGTCTGCATATCGTCACTCAGAGCAGCCCGGAGTGAAACCAGGCTCTTAAACAATAGCAAGGGGGTTTCTATGCAATACAAAAATATATTAAAAATACATAATGTAACTTGTCTTAATATACTTTTCTGAGTCTAAAAATATGCCAGACCAAAAGAAACATATTTACATAAAAAGCAGACAAGGTCAAATAACAAAGAAAGCCCTTAATTAGTTGTAATCAACTTTAATTTGCATACCGTATATAATTCCTAAATGATTGTTAATAATAACTTTATATAATGGACTTCCAATTTTCATGAAAATGGCACATTTTGATAAGCAGACACAAAACCCTAGTACTAATAAGGTTTAATTTGCATACATTAGACTGATTATCCAAACAAAAGGATTACAGTATTACTTCTCCATACCTTTATGTCCTTATTATGCACATTTATTAACTTCACAAAAGCTAGCTGTTAGTGACAAACAATAGCCGTGGCTGGAAGAGAAATCTACAGTATGAATAAAGTGCATTTTAATGCTAAGGAGCAAAGTTTATACTGCATAAATGTTTTGTTTAACTCTTTCTCTTGCAAAAGGCATTATTGCTTAGTACAGCAGGCACTATTAGATGGATAAATCACTTTTTTGTTGTGAGATTTATTATTTTTCTTTTGGTACAGAGTAGATTTTCTCAAAAAATTATGACCTGCTCATGCTCACAGTTTTCCAGTGCTAAGTTAAAAAACCTGGATGGTGCTTGAACATGTAGAGAAAAGTGTTTACAATCACAGGATTAAGCTGTTAACTCATGTGATTCCAGGGCACCGTGTTAATAAATATATTGCCACAAGCTTCGTTTTCACAGCATAAATAATAATACAGGTGGCAATAGCTATTCCTAAGGGTATTACATATACCCTGCAATTAAAGTGTGAGCAAGGGGGAGGGAAAAAAAAAAATCATTAGTAGATCTGGTATCTGAAGCAAATGATGCTCACAAAGGGCTGAGAAGAAAGCCAATAGATGCGAAGCTTAAATTGAATGCCACCCTGGAGCTCCCTCCGTGCTGTGACACCGGGCTGTGCTGATGTGCAGTGGGGATGGTGATGTGAGGAGAGGATGAGATCCCTGCCACATTTTGTGCCCTTCTGGTGCAATGCACCTCCTTCAAACAGAACTGCTGCTTTTGGAGATTTGTTGTCAGCATGTTTTGATACTCTACGGACCAGCTGGGTCTTCAGGAAGAGTTGCTACAGCTGTCATCAACCCCGACTTCTCTGGGATAAATTCCTTCTTGCACAGTGTTAGACTAAGGTGTCCATGTCTACATGCAACTAATTTGCTCTAACACACATCAGCCACACAAAGCAGTATTTAATCTGAGCCAGAAGCCATCCAGATGATTCCTTGAATATGCAGTGAGCATCTGGCAAAGCTACCAAGTACAGACAACACACCCTTTTTCAGAATAATTTCCGTCCAATCATTTTGCAAAGGGCTGTGGGAACTGCTGTGACTTTTTCTCCACCTGTGCAGCTCAAAGCCACTGACTTCCAGCCCAGTGCTGATTGGTGCCACAGGGTCAGAGCCCGGGGTCCTTCCCCATCAGGAGCCCAAGGATTTCATTAGGAGAGTGTGAAAGAATAAAGGCCTTGTGGTGCAGCTGAGGGTCTCTAACTATGAATTTATTGGTCTGAAAACAGCAGTGGGTGGGGAAAACACATTGGGGGGATATGAAATACGTGAGAACATTAAAACTTAAACAGAAACTTAGAGATATCAGCTTTTTGCCATAAATATAGTTGGAATTTGTGATGATATTTACAGTATTTGACCTCTCCTATAAAGATACAGATATTTTGAAAGGTATCCAATATGTTTTTCTTCCAAGGAGACCCAAGAAAGAATGGATGGCCAAGGACAAGTCTCTGGAGCAATGTTCCTGGACCTTCTGAATCAACCTCCATTTATTCTTAAATACACAGAATAAATATGCCCAGAAGATACAGCAAAGTCCATTCTGTGTCCAAAGGGACAGCCACCAAATTCTACTGATATTCACATGGATTTGGTTTCCTACAAGCACTGATGAAAACAAGACTTTTCATGACATCCTACATCATTTAGGCATTCCTAAAGAATTCCCAGGTTATGAAGCATATTGAGCTCTGCATAGCTTTTAGGTTAGTCAAAGAGCTCACAGTGACAGAAAATAGATTTTTTTTTTTCAGCCAGAACGTGAATACAAACCTGATTTGCTTCTTCCTACCAAATCATAGCTTTGTTTCCACTGAATCATATGAGGTTTGATCTGACCTCACTTCTCTAAGTGGAAATCCTAACACACAACTCCATTAGGTTATCTTTGGACCCAGATTGCACTTGTCAGCCTGTAAATGAGAAGGTTCCTAAGACCCTATTGTTGTATTTATCTTCCTCTTCTTCTTCTTCTTCTTCTTCTTCTTCTTCTTCTTCTTCTTCTTCTTCTTCTTTCTTCTTCTTTTTCTTTTTCTTCTTCATAACACTTCATGGTTCTTCCTCAACACCTTTTCCTTTTGGGGTTTTTTGCAAAAATGGGGGAAAGCATACAGAAAGCCTTCTGTCTGGTTCTGCTCCCCACCTGATCACCAATTTGTCTTCCTGCTACATACAGAAGGAAAAAGAAAAAAACCCTAAACAACAAAGATTTCTGTCTGCCATCCTGCATGTCACAATCCACTTCTTTTGAAGGTCTTCAAGACTCCTTTATCCATTGAATTTTTTGTTCCCTCCCTCCCCTCCAAAAAAAAATTACAATGGAGACCCTTTATGGGATAAGTAATTAAAGTGAATGTAAATTATGGCCCATTTATTCTCTACTTCATGTTCAGAGAAGGAGGACATGTGCTGTTCCTCTTCTGAATGATCCACATGAAACCTCTTGCACAGAAAGTTTTAAAAATCAGAAGCCATGTTCAGTTTTAGAAACCTCATGGACATCCACAGCCCTTCAGTCATTTTGATAATATTAGAACACACACATACACACACACAAAACAAAACCAAAAAAAAACCCAAACCAACCAAACAAACAAACAAAAACACCACCACCAACAACAACAAAAAAAAAACACCCAAACAAACAAACAAAAACCTGAAACAGAATAAAACCAAACCATCTCTTCTAGTTCTTGTTCAAAGAGAAGAAAACCAAGATCTTCCTCAGCACTGCTATACAAAACATATGATAGCACATCCTCTGCTGAAGAAGCAACCAGGCTTCTCAGGTAGCCCCTGACTCACCTGAGAGCCCAGCCAAAGTCTTCATCGATTGCCTGGGGTTTTTAACACAAAGACCATCATATAAATGTGCTTTCACTGATGAGAAAAGCCCATTTACTGGAAGAATGAAAGGTTCTATGTTAGCGTTACAAAGCAGGAACAATAATTTAGTTAAATCAAATGTCTTTTGTTTAAAATTACTTTTCTGTGGCTCCATAATATTATTTTTAAATTTCAAGAATGGAAATAATAGGTAAGTTCTGTAGGTGACAAGCCTTTTTCAAGGTTTGATAAAAAGCTAAAAAAACAAGAAAGTACATAGATTCCAAACAACAACTTACACCAAATGACTTCAAGATTTTATAATCCATGCACATAAATGGAAATATCTGTCCATAGAAGTTTCCAAAAATTGTATATGAAAGGGAAATCTTGAAACATGTACTCCTTTATTTTATTTTTAATTGAAAACTTCAAATCAGCGGTCCAACAAGTTGCAGCTGTTGGAATTGTTGAGCCAATTTACGGGCAAATAGGTGGTTTTTTTTTTTTTTTCCATTGAATCTGGAAGGAGGAAATCTGCTTCCTACCAGACAGTTACCACTTTTCTACAATGTCATGCACACCCAAGGCTCCAGCTATCCATGTTCTTCAGGAGCATAACTAGTGTTAGCACAGACACTTGTAAGAATCTCCATTCTTAGTTATTTTTCAGAACAGCAGCTTTTCCTCATTTTTGTCTTCCCACTGAAATCTCGTTGACAAATCTGAACTGTGCCTGATTTGGGTGCCTTGGTAGAAACTCTTCCACCTATACACCTCTACAGTTTTTGCTGTGTTATCTTTGGATTGTCCTCAGTGCAGTTTTGGAGATCTCTGCTCTGTGTTCTGTCAGTGGTGTAAACCTGGGACACAGCAGGTTCATTCACACCTCAGCACTCACACAACACAGTTTGTACCATAACACATCCCCTTCCTACAGAGCACGACAGAGTCCTCTCAGTCTTGCATTAAATGCAGAATGTTAAACAGATAAACACGGGGGCTGTATCAGAATAGATCCTTTAGCTATCTGAGCAGCATTCAGCCTTGACTGATAGCAAAGATCCTCCATATAAAAGGGCCAACACCAAAAAAAGCCATGAGAAGCACTGACAGCCGCTGAAGAATTTTCTCCATCCATGCATGAGCATCAGCCTGTTCCCAGGAAAAATGCATATTGCTTTCCATGAAATGCAGTTTTTCTTTACCAAGAGTACTTTTTAAAAATCTCTATGAGATCGTGGTGCCCCTAAATGACAGCCACATGCAATGGTGCTCACAGATGTAGAAAATAGTAACAATAAATATGGTTTTAAGGTTAGAAATTTTTGAGAGGAATGGTCCAATCAAGTTTTACAGACAGTTTGCTCTCTTTTCCCTCTATTATTCTATTTCACTTCAGCCATGCTTCTGAATTAAAACACTCTGATCTTACGGATCTCAGAGCATCCATCTCCTGAACAATGAAATCCCAGACCAGCACCAACTCATGCCCTTCCCGGATCACTCTGATTCCTGCTCTGCCCCTGTGCGGCTGCATTTACCGAAATAGAACAGAGCACCACATGAAGGTCACACCGGAGATAGTCAAAGAGGGTGCAACATTGTCCTTTGCTCATCGAACGCTCATTTGAATTTTTAATGGCTCTGCTCCTCAGCCGCGTTCACAGCCCCTCTGCAGCGAGGTGAGCGATCGCGATTCGGCGGTCCGAGCGCCCGGAGGAGCCCGGGCTGGGGCTGCCCGGGGCCGCTGGGGCAGCGCAGCAGCTGCATTCGCACACTCACACTCACACTCACACTCACAC
>VXBR01011355.1:335619-343119 GCA_013400215.1 Cisticola juncidis
CCCCAGCCTTATTTCTGAGTTCTAAAAACCCACCATAGGCGCGAAAAAAAATTTATGGGAAAAATAAGGTTTGTTCCTTGGACGTTATTAACAGTGCAGCCTGAAATATACATTTTTGCCTCAAAGAAAAGGGAATCATTATCAAGCCATTAGGCATTAAGAAATGTCATTCAGTCATTTTTATTCAATCTGCTGAAATCTTCGTAAAAGCCCGAATCATACTTCTGCAAGCAGCAATTTTGTTAATCCAGGGGGTTATTACTCTGGTCCCTTATTAGGATCTATACTGCTGCCAAGCAATCCTATAACCTTCTCAAAAGAAGTTTACCTCCGTGTTATAAAACCAGTAGTGGTATTTATACTGTGCAATAATTAGTGTATTACCTGAATTCACTAACAGGTTCATTTTATCTCCGCACAAAACCCCTAGTCTGCTTATAGAAAGCTTGTGCCTCCTTTGGTGCTGTTAAAGTGGTGAAAGAGTGAATGAAGGCTGGTAGCACTTTCTCCTTTCGCCGTGCCTTAATTCCCATCTCTTTTTGCTCTCATCCAATTAGTGCAGTGTATTAAGCGGTTTATCATCTCATAGTCAGCTATTGAGAGAAACAAGGCGAACACTTTGCAATAGAGCCTGCTCTCCTTTGACACCCTCAGGTACTTACATATTCCACTGTGCTATGAATAATAGAGGAAGAATAGAGCGCTAATTCCCTCATCAAAGAATGCCTTGTCTGCTGCTTTGCTCAACAACACCATTCTGATCAAAAGAAAAGCAATAAAGCTTAGCATAACAAAACGAAACCTACTTATTAGCTTAGTGGTTAAATTAATGCAGAGCCGCTGCTATTCAAAACCAAGGTTTGAAAACAGCCTCCAACAACCTGATAATGCTGCCTTCGGGATGAAGGAATTTTAATCTGAAATTTGAAGCTGGCACAGATGAGTTAATCTATTAAACTGCTATAAGGAGGGTGCGGGAGAACTATTCAGTTAAGGCACATTTAAGGTGCCCTGCAGAAGACGGGGAAGGATTCGAAGGGGAAGATGTGCTCTGCTTCGGCCTTAGAAAACTGCCTTTGGCGGCGAAAAGAGGGATTTTGGCACAGCAGCAACCGTGTTTGCGGATGGGAATTCTTTTTCACATCGCATATGTCATCAGCGAAACCTGGCCACCGGCTCCATCTATCAACACTCCTCTTCCCCAACTGCAAATAAATACAAATAAACACAAACCTTAATTTTAACAGCACGGGGTGGGGGAGGGGGATATGAGGAGGAAAAGGAAGGGAAGGCGATTCTGGCCAGACCAGCCTCAGAATGCAAACCTCCGAACTTCAGTCTTTCCCAAATTATTGACAGCGCAGCATTTACCAGCTCCATTTAATATTAAATGCTATAAAGATGATTTTGCGTTTCCCAGCCTTTCTGAGGGGCCAAGGCGAGGCACGGTGCCCAGATCTGATTAGAGAGGGAAAGGGGAGGGGGGAAAAAATCCGGTTTACTCCTTGCCAAGACTTCAGCTCTGATCTGACCAGCTTTGCTGAGAGGAATCAGAAAAAGCCTCCCTTCGGGGTGGAAGCCCTGATTTCCCATCCTGTGGCTGGCCGGGCGGGGGCTGCGGGGCTGTGCCGCTCACGGCTCCTCCGGCGCGGTGTGTGGGGAGCAGCCCCTCGCAGGGCCACTCGGTGCTGCTGCACCCTACACACTCATTCCACAACACTCTCATTTAATCTAAACATCCCTAAACTTGCAAATTAACAGGCTCTTCAGCTGTAATTATACAGATACATACAAGTGCCACAGGGTCAGGTTATGCCATATCTATCCATTTTATTTGTATACCTAATGTTTGGAGGAGAAGGTCACACTTTTCACTTTCCTAAGGCATTCTACCCAGTTAATATCAGTAGTATCTTCATAATCCTAATTGGGCCAGAGAGAAAAGTCCAAAAATCCCTGCATGAAATTACAAGAAACCAGGATCTTTTGAAGTTCTGCAACTTAAGTACGTCATCTTGGCAGCAACACCTTCCTTCCGAGACAAGTCTCCAAATAAACTCTGTTTTCCAGTATTAACCCAACTAAACATATTGGGAAGGACTGATAGCTCACCAGGGTGGGACAACAACTGCACAACACCAGAGACTGCACAGGTTCCATTTCTCACCATAGTGATTCCAGGTGAGCAGAAATGAAAGTTCCAAAAGTTGCTAGGAAGACAAATGTGTGTTTAGGCATATTCAAACCAACACTACCCATGCTGACACACAGCCTCTTCCAAATGCCACTCTGGGGATGAATGAATGCCATAAAATACACTGAACACAAGCAGACACGTGTATCCCTACAGTGCCCAACATGTTCATGCTGATCCTCTTACTTTTTCTTCAAGCTCGCTTTGGTAATGGCTGTTCATCCTAAGAACAGACACACAAGCAACTCTGTACGACCAGGAAAAGTCCAGAGCAATACAACCTAGCATGGACTATTTTCAACCATCAGATCATAGAATCAAATTCTCTTTTATTAGAAAACTTTATTTTTTTTCCTTCAAGTGTGAAAAAACTTTACATTTTATACTGTTTAAGATTTAAAAGCAATTTTTTATAACCTTACATTAATATATCACATTGCAAACTTAATGGTGAACAGCATACAACAATATTTTGTGTACAAAAGCATATACCCAAATTTATTCTCTTGTCATACCTGCTTGTCATTTTATTAGAAGTAAATGAAAAATACAATTTGTTTGTAAAAACTGTAAAACCTCCAACGCAGTAATTATTACAGAACAGTAACTATGATTTGCTGCTTTCCATTCCCCTGTTGTTTGTTACAATGCCATCCCAAAAATATTTTTCCCTATCCATTGCTTACTTTCAAATTCTCTGAAATGAAACACATTTATATCCTCTGTATGTGTGAAACGGGTTTTGTTCATGTGCATGTCTTTAGATCCACACAGAAATTTTCAACGTGGCAAAATACTATGCTTAAAGATGCTTGGAAAGACTCATAATAAAAAGATGGTCCCTATTTTTAGCACCTCCAGGTTTCAGTCGTTCTTGAATGAATTTCAAAGTCAAGCGTCCCTACCTCTGTTCAGAAGGTAATAGGACATTTAAATGCGTTTAGGTTTAGTATTGTTTTTAATTGGTATGTTTATGATCAGGAAGAAGATAAACCGTGAAAAGGCAAAACATTAGTGCTCCTACTGAGACCTCTACTAACCTCTCTTCCTGAGAGCACCTCTAGTAAATACCCTGGAGCAAAGTCTAGGATCACTTACATTTCAGCAACTCTCACTGGGAATTATCCAATTAAAGCAGCAATTCCCCCACCCCCTTTTCCCTCATAGGTCTAAATACACAACAAAAATATTGCAAAAATCAACTACTCCATATTTTATTAACCCTGGTTTCTCAATGAAGAAAAGGAAGATAAAAACACCTTGAATACTTCATATCCACGAGAATCATACATCCCGTTTTTATCTCCCATTTTTCCTCCTCCAAAGAGACAAGATTATTAAAACATCATGGCACATACTGAAATAGAGTACTGCTGGTGAGATCATTACTGATAAATGAGGGACTAGCCTCCCTCCATTTTTAATCAATCACTGTCTGTCGTTACTGGGCTCTCCCACAGATCTTCCCATACTGACGGTGAAGAGTTTGCCGAGGTTCACTTCTGAGTAGCCGCTCATGGACAGGAATTTGTCTACGGTGCTCTTCAGTCTTTTGTAGGCCTCAGCAACTTCCTTCCTGAGTGGCAAGTTTCTCTTTTTCCTCAAATACTCTAGAAGAACAAAGGGGAAAAACCCAAAAAACGGGGATTAAATGACCACATAAACATAGATTTTTTTCATTCATTAGAGTGAGAATCAAGCTATTTTAAAACAAAGTGAATGTTGTAGTTAGCAAAGAGTACATTTGTGGCAAGCTCTCCCACGTTCTGCTGCATTCCCTGCCTTCCCTGCCCGAGCTGGTGGGGGGCCATGGTGACCCTTAGCCATGGAGCCAAGGCTGAAGCTCTCTCAGCCCCACCAGCACGGGAGCACTGGGGAAACTGGCATGAGCCACCCCTAGTCCAGTTTTGTCACCTGGCTGGAGTGAAATGAGGGTTCACTAAGTCACAGCAGAGAAAGTCAGCAATAGCTGGGCTGGCTCTGAAAGGATCTCATTTAAAAGGGGCAGGTGCCTTAACTTAGTGAGAACTATGCAGAGAATCACGATTTATGTCCAATTCATGTCCCTCACCCTGCTGATACTGGCACTGGCACAACCTGGGACAGACTTATCACCAGTCTCGTGTGTCCTCAAATGCACCTTGTGAGCAGGATGGGAATCGCCATCCTCAGCACTACGGAGGCATTGGAGGGAAAGAGAATTAGCACAAATAATGGGAATTCCATGCTACTTCACCCTAAAATGGAGGAAATGCCCAGTATCTCAACCAGGAGATGTCAGGTTCACCTGACACATGAATGAAGAGGCTTCCAAATGCTTGATGAGAGATGTCTGGAGGACAAGACATGTACTCACCTGTACCTTTATGCATGTGCAAAGTCATGCACACGGGTCTGCACATATTTCAGCAACAAAGATCAAGCTCTTCTATTTCTGTTGGTGGTTTTTTTCATTAAATTCTATTAAAAATTTTTAAAATACCCAAGGGATTTTGTTTGAGTGATGGTCCAACTTTTCCTTTAGAAAAGATGTGGAAAAAGACTAAAAGAGCAAAATATTCCACTGCTCTATTACACAGCAATGCCAAGTGGATGCAGATCTGGAGCACTTGTGCTCCTACTTTCCAACCAACTCCACATTCTAGAAACACCAGCTCCTACTCAAAAGCCCGTTCCTCAGTTACACCTTGGAACACTGCAGAGCACATACACTGCAAAACAAGGTGCCCTCCCAGGCAGCTTCCCTGCTTCTAGACTGGAGGGGCTCCAGGTCCAGCAGAACTGGGAGAGCACAGCACAGGGGCTTACATGTCAAGATTGGAAGCACTGAGGTACAGGGAAAATAAAGCATGAGCAACCAACACCATCCTTCTGTTGCTCACTAGCTTTGCCTGAAAGCTGTTGCCTCACTTCTCCCTGACACCTACACAACCCTCCTTGTCCTTTCAATATGTAACAGAGGAGCCTCCACACTCTCAAACAGTTTTTACTCTACAGCACAAGTTAAGATGAAAAACCAGTTGTCTCTAAAACAGTAGAGTTTATTCAAGAAAAGATTTCTGGGGACAGGGACACTGTTTTTTGCGTCTATCTGTATAAAGGATGAAATTACTAATTTTTGGGACAACTCACCTTTGTGATGTGATTGAGATGAAGGTGTCCCATCAGACACAGCTTCATCTCAGCAGCCAAGGACTGCTACATGAGGAGACAGAAGGGATGGGAGGCATGGTGACAGAAAAAGCTATTAAAATATTGAGGTTTGTGAATTTCTCCTCCCTAAGGATTTACAAATATTTCTGCAGAGCCTCAGATGTTGTAGTATGAGCTCAGCAGATTACCTGTGCATACAATACAAACAGCAATGTTTTACTGAGAAACTGCCACCTGCTTAAGTTTTCCATGTTATTCACAAAGTTCCACTGAAGTCATCTGCTTTGCATGAAGCTATCAACTCTTTAAAATTAAAATAAAATTTAAATTAGCGATGCCTGAGTAAGTGAATACATTGATTAAAAGCACTTTGATAAGCACCTTTCATGCATTGTTGTGAAGATATGTATTGTGCTGTCACATTCAGTTTTTTGTCTGGGCAGTAAGCAAACAGAGGAAGATGCCTTATTGAAGATACCACATTTTTACTGTTACACAAACAGTAATGACTTTATTAGCAGAATTGAATTTTCCTTAAACTACAATTCCAATACAACAAAACCTTGATTATGTGAATCAAGATGCTCATTAACAGGCTGA
This sequence comes from Cisticola juncidis, assembly GCA_013400215.1. Lineage (NCBI taxonomy): Eukaryota > Metazoa > Chordata > Aves > Passeriformes > Cisticolidae > Cisticola > Cisticola juncidis. Next base: position 341,567 of record VXBR01011355.1, read on the forward strand.
AGTCACTATGGCACAAACAGATTTAACTATTCTGAAAGTATTTAGATATAGGGCTAAATTAAACAAACCTTGAAAACTGTCTTAACCACATCCATAAAAACACCAATCCTACTTTGTCATTGAGTTCTCACTTGTTAATGTATTTTAAGATTAATGATACAGTAAGTGGGTTCACTTGCAACTGCTCACGTTAGCCAAACCATGCTCTTTATACCAAGGAACTGTGGAAGTACTATCCTTTATACCTCAAAATAGTTTAAGGCTTCCTGGAGCTCAGGAGGGACCAAGGTAAAACACATCACTGCGAACAGCTGGCACATGTGAACAGAGCAGGAAGGCACATTAATCATTAGAACACTGAGGCAAGCAATACACCAGGGCTGAAAGCAGGGAACAGAAATGCAGACCCATGTACAGCTCCAATTCAAGACTCCAGCCATCCCACTAGCAGAGCTCCCAGCTCCCCCCCAACATTAAATCTAAACTCCAATTATACGCAGTAACCATTCTGACAGTATGCTTCAAACATTTCTTAGATGCAATTACCCTTGCAGAGGCAGGCAGGAAAGGGTGGACTGAAAAAAAGGAGAAATATGAGGGGCCTCGTTGAAGTAATGAGGCCAATTTTAAGTTTCAATTATAAGAGAATGGGAGCGGGGAGCTCCGGGAGGAGAGGCAGGCAGGGCTGTGTCTGCAGCACCGTGCATTTGAATGACACAAGTGCATCTGATGACTGGGGAGAAGAGATTTAAAGAACTGTAGTAATACAGAGCAGGGGAAGATGAGAGAGGACACAGCTCCTGATGTGTTTACCTCCTTTGCTGATGGGATATTGACTTTTCCCACCAGGTTGGTTAGAAAGGGGACTATTTACGCTGCCACACAGCGGAGTAAGAATGACAACCAGCATCACTCTGTGCTCCTCTGAGTACAAGACAACTGTGACCGTTGTACATCACACAGCCAAGTTACCACACCATCCAGCTCAGAGATGCATAGAATAGCTCCTGCTTTCTTCCTAAATGAGAATTTAATCAATAACATGCCTAAGGCCTTCTGAAAACTAAGCTATACAAACTGACTGAAATTGCCTTTTAGTACTCACATTCTGAAATAGTTCTATACCCACTATCACCCCATTATTGTTTTATTAACATCAAAGTTCAGTGGCAATGAGCAATCTTTGAAGATGACCACTGCTGCAGAATGTATATGTGGCTATACATAATGAAATGTATTTATATATATGCAGAGCATACAAAAGACACTATCAAAACAAATATAAAGATTATAAATGCAATTATTTTAATAGAAATAAAAAAATATGTGTTTCTGACTGTGTGAAAGTAAAATTCAGGTACTGTATTTTCTAGTTAGTAGATCACTGGCTCTGGTAAATACTACAGAATCATACCACCAAACATGCAGGTAATCCCTCTTTCCACCTCCCAATGTAATTGCCCCCTCCTTCCCTTCACAAATCACAGTCTGAACCTCTGGATTATCTCTGTCAAATTCAGTATCCCCATCCAAGTCCTTGCTTAGCTACCTAG
>VXBR01011355.1:348119-380619 GCA_013400215.1 Cisticola juncidis
TTTAATTTGGTTTCAATAGGACTTTTCAACTTTGAAATTGAAGATCTTAAATGCAAAAGAACAGATAAAGTGAAACAGGCAACAGTTGAAATGCTTGCAATACTTTCAGAAAGATATATAGGCTCCTTCACAGAAAAGAAGTTTTTAGAGAGGCTCTGAAAACCATTTTGTCTGTTTTGTTGCCTGCTCTGAAGGGTTCGATCTTGGGCACTAATGAGCAGAGAAGCAATTTGCCAGAGAAATGTAATCTGGAACTTCTTGCAGACCAATCCATATGGAACACTCATACAGAAAAGCAAGTGCTTTCAAAATTTCAAATTACTCCATTAATATTACTTAGAGTACATATACTTAAGGCTGAAAATTCAAAGGTGACAAGATTAGCATGTACTTTTAAATAGTTGCCTTCAATATAAAGCCAGTGTCTTGTTATAAGCTATTCTTTGGTGTACCACTCAAACTGAAAAGAAAGGAAGTGGATGAGGGTCAAGCTCCAGCTTAACTAGTCTTTATTTAAACTGTGTTTAGTTCAACTAAATGTTTACTCCTCAAGGAGCCCTAATAGTCACCTGAATGAATTAATTTTCCTTCTTCAAAAAACAAATAGCTGATTTCACAGCCTAAAATGCCATTTTGTTTTATCACTTTTTAAACACTTTGTAGGCATCTCAATCCTTTACTTTTACATTTTCTTCCTAGAAAGCTTGCCTCATGTTAAAATACTTTCTGGGAAACTGAATAATAAGGTTGAGATCTGCAAAAATAAGGGTGTTTTTTTGTTCCATTCAAGAGTCAGCTCCCTCTGTCTTCCTTGGCTGGCAAAAAATATTAGCTCTGAAACTGCTGCACTGAGTGTGCCTCCTGTATTGTTTCCTGTAGGTGGCTCTTTAGTGAGGAATTCCAGAGCATTTAACCACGTGCATGTGACAATTTTTGATGTTGTATCTCCAAAACACAGACCAAGAAAAAACTTTGTGCCAGGTGTATAAATAACTACAAGAAACCACCCCAATGAATTCAAGTTTCTCTCCCATCAACAAAAATACTAAATGCAGAAATAAATGACCAAATGACAATGACTGTGACCAAATTCCAGAGGTTTCTATTTCTTCCTGTTCTTAATTCATCCAACTGGTTTTTTGCATTGGCTACATGTAAGACTTGACTTCAGTGGACCCCTTTTCTACAGGTCTTTCTGAGAAATCATTTACATACAGAGATTATTACTTCATGTAATTGATTCCTGCAAGTTTCCTTGTGTGTTGATGTGTAAACAAAAACAAGGAAACTTGCACAATAACCCCCGCAAAACTGAAATTCTACTTTAAAAAGGAAAGAGAAAAACAAAACCAATAGAAAAAAAGGGGATCCGTTAAATTTATATATAATTATAATTTCCTTAAGTATTAAGTGTTTCTCATGGAGTTACATTCCATTTTTATCTTGAGAACTCATCTAGTGCTCACCTTGCTTTTTAAATCACTGTTATTAAGGTTACCTACATAATAAATGGTGTGTGTGTCTGTATCACTTAGGTGCTTTGCACTTTAACTTTTCAATCATGTTGCCTGGTGGCCTGAGAGACATGGTCCTGCTTTTTTTCCCTTGAACTCCAAGGACAAGCACTCTTCCTCACTTTTGCAGTCATTCAGTTTCCATAACAAATCATTCAAAGGTATTCTCTTTCACGAGGTATTTACCCAGCATGGACACAGCTCTGATAAAAAACGCTGGAGAGAACAGTTCCCCTGACTCACAGGTATCAGTCTTAGCAGTAACAACTGTAAGTGACCCATTTGCAACACCAAGAGGCACTCTTGACAGAGAAATCTGAGAGTTTACAACATTTCTACTGTTCAAGCAGAAAACCCTCAATGGCTAAAATGCCACCAGTAGGGAAATACCCATCTTTACGAAGGGACACTAAAACCACCTAATTGTGACAAGTGTGCACTTCCACACTGCCACCTATTGGGAGATTTTAAAGAACTTCATAAATATTAGCAAATTCTAGTGGAAGGTGTTCCCATGAGACAGACACCACTCCTGTCCCACAGAAAAAGAACAACTTTGGATCAAGGGGAAGAATTTTAAAGGTGTACCACCAGTGCTGCCTACCTAATGCCTAAATATATTTCCTCACCTTCACCGTGGACCACTGCAGTGCTACCACATTTCCCAGGCTACAAACACTAAATTCTTTGAAAGCTGGGTATGTTATTTAGATGCCTAAGTGCAAGGCTGAAATTCACAGCAGAATCAGCCCTTTCACTGTCCCACAAGAAGTGCCCGGGGCTGTAATCTGCAGTCCCACACTCCACAGTGGTGCTACCTAGTGACAGATGCAGAAGGCTGCTTCCCTGTCAGAAATGACCAGAACACAGCATAACACACATTTTTCAGGCATGCAAGCAAGTGAAATAAGTATTCAGGCTGTGTGGGTATTATATGATTCATAAAAAAAAAAGACTCGGCCAGAGGCGAATACAATATCCTTGCTCTTTTAATTCCCACCACCCATAAATAATCTTCCTGTTTGTGTTTTATTGGAAAACAACAGATTTAAAAGTCACCTAGTGCTATAATCCCCGCTTCACAACTGCCATCTGTCCTGCAGCGGCAGAACGGACCCTTTCATTCACAGGCAAAGCCAGCGGAATAAAGAGGAAGAGGAGGAGTTGGAGGGGAAGAGAGTGAGAAAGCAGATAAATTCCGTTTGTGCTATTAAAAAAAATAGAAAAGTGAACTCAGTGGTTGAAAAGTGAAGATAAAAAGATGAAAACAGTAATCTTGCTACAGAAACCAGAGAATTATGTTCTTGCTCTACCCCTCTTTTTTCTTTTTTTTTCTTTCACACCGTACAAACTGTAGCACCCTGAACAACTCACTCCCCTGCTATTTCCAGCACTTTAGAGAAACTTTTCAACATTTCTGTTCGACACATATTTTCAGCAGTGGGGTGAAAACAATAAGTAAACAGGTAGTGAAGGGCTATTTAGAGAGCTGGTCAGTCACAGTAATAATAACAACGCAAAAAGAAAAAACCCCACACAGCACAGAACATCTATCCTATGCGCTGTAGCCACAGACAACACATGACCTCTGACAAACAGTTTTCAGAGTAATTTTAATGCTACTCTGGATTTAACTTGACTAACTGGTAGCAATTGAGCACATCTTTTTTTGTGGCAGCAGTTATCTAAAATGCTACAATAACAGCATCAAAAGTAGAATGGTGGAAGATTGGTTTTCCATTGTGCTGCTGAACTGGCATAATGCCCACTTTAAAAGCAATTCGCTGCTCATCACTGAAATCTGGCAGACACGACACTAAATGCCTTGAGGGAAAAAAAAAGGGTCTTGAGAAGGGGGAACCACTCCAACCACCAAGCAAAGAAAAAGAAGGAGACTAAAAAAAAAAGGGAAGAAAGAAAGAATGATGAATCTATGTAAGAAGAGAAAATTGCAAAAATAAAAAGTTTAGCACTGCATGCAGACTCAACAGGCACTACTTAATTTGCTTGAAGATTTTATCGCAGGCTTGCATTAGTAATATCAGAGCAAAACAAAAGCAAATATATATTTATGTCTGTCTATTGTTCTGATGAAGTGAAAACGTACTGAGTTACGTCAATCATTTGTCAAACACATCTTCCTAGTTTTATTTACCACTAAATATAATGAGTAAATATGTGATAATAAAACTCTTCTTTTTATACGGACATATACAATTTTTTCCCACAACTAAATACAGGTAATGATTTAGGAAGCTTTCAAAATGTCTTTTTACTGTCAATAAAACTAATTCTATTCCCATTTTCATGTTAAAAAAGGGCTTTACAAATGAAAATTCAAATTAAAATTCTGATTATAGTGTAGTGTGACAACACCTGTATTTATAATTTTACTGTCAGCTAGCTCGTAGTGTTTAACAATAGCTTGAAGCAGAAAAGTAATTGGAATTTGTCTGTAACATGCCAGATGACAACACTGGGCACTTTGCTGTGCTAAAGCAAATTTGGTTTCATGACAAAATAACCTTAGAAAGATGGGATAGCACCCACCACTATCCAAAAGGTTAAATAAAGCTATCCCTTACCCAGGGTCAAAATCTAACTGTGGTAAACCCAACCAGCTGAGCAACAGCTGCAGAAACCAGGGTGCCCTGGGGCTGGCTGCCCTCTCCTGAGCAGGCATCTCTCAAGCCCCTCCCTGCACCATTCACCTCCCAGCAGCTCCTCCAAAATGGTGCATCACTCCAGTAGCATCAGTGATATAACTCAGAGACACGGGACAGAAAGGGAGCAAAGGACACCAGGCTGGGAAGAGATGCTACCACAAGAGCTGCAGGTCTGTGGACCTCTGGGAATAAAAAAAAAAAAGGAAGCCTAAAACAAAAATGTGCAATGCCACTGTGAATATGGAGTATCCCATGTCCTGTGTTTCATATACACCTACTGACTGGTGTATGCCGACAGGCCAGGCCAAAATTAGGACACAAACACATACACTTTTAAAGAAAAAGATAAGAAAGAAAAGGCAAGAAAAGCTCTTTTCAGTTGGAAGATTTCAAAACTTAAACACATGCCACTCTCCACACACAACTTGTCTTACTGAAGTCGACAAATTAAAAGCCCATGTTTTTCATTATGCTGAAGACAGAATAAAAATAAAGAAAAGGAAGCCACATAAGAAAGAAAAACAGAATGACAGTGATGTTTTAGTTTACACTAGATATGGCAACACATACAAACTGTCAAAACTATGGAGTGAAAAAAGCTGTTATCAAGCAACTGTCAAGAGAGTCCTCTGAGATTTGGAAATCTTGTGTTTATTGTAACTACTGCACATTACACAAAGAAAGAAACATCCCTCTTCTTACCATTGCTGCTAAATATCATGCAAGAGAACCCAGACTTCTCCCTCACTGTTTAATTTTTTTTTCCTGTGCAATTCTGTGCTTGACAGCACAGGGCCCCTCCTTCTTCAGGTTTTTATTGTTTGGTCAAAGTTCAGAGAGAAACTTGAGGTTATATAAAACATTATTTCATTTTCAAGAACTGTCAACACCCATTTCATGTTGTTAACTTGTTGTCCATCATTTAAGAGTAGAACTGTTGACACCAAAATACACAGAGCAAGAATTTCTCTCTTGAAACATGTACATAGGAAGAGCAAAGATAATGGAAACAGCTATTTTACTAGACATACTAACAATTCTTTTTCATGTATTTTAACATAGTGACTAGAAATGAGTCAGTTAACTGGCAGCGGGCTACAATATTCAAAGGTTTAGTCTGAATGTATTAATGCAGATTTTAAATTGCACTTTCTGATTATAAGAAAACAACTCCCCCTCACAGAGAAATCCCCAGTATCTACAGGGTTTCAATAGAGCCCTCAAAGTACTGTTTTGAGTGACAGCCTCCCATGATAATTTCACAACCAGTAGCAACATTCCAACCATGCTGATACCTAGTTAAAAACTTGTGACCAAAAAGCAGATTGCTTTTTCCTTATTACTCACTGTGAAATCGCATTTATTGTATTTTCTACACTTAAGGTTTATGTAAAAATCATCTTTATTCTGAATCACTGGTTTTACAGAACAAACCTCTGATGAGGTCCCATGATTTAGCCTGAAGTTCTTGAGAAACAACGAAGCCTTGAATGTATTTGACAATGCATGTTTTTATGGAATTTTGACTGCATTGGTTCTGGGGAGGGAAATGTCGAACCCAAAACCTCAATAAAGGAAGACTCAAATATTATTTGAGCACAAGAGCAAATGTTCGGCTGTCCCTGTGAAGTCAATGAGCCCACAGAGAGTACAGTGATTTCAAATGCCTCAAAACTGATGTCATTTCATTCTGAATTTTTTAGGGATATCACGTCATCTCTGTAGATCTTCATTGTGAGCTGACTTTCTAGGACCAAGTGTCAGCTACTGTTGGTTACCCACAGTGGCCACCACTGCAGGCAACAAACACCACCTGGGAATTGCTGTTTCTCATCCCTGAGCACAGAATCTGATACAGCCCAACTGCTCCAACCCACAGGGACATCTTCACATTTTTGCATACATAGATTGGGTGGTTTTTTTAAGTCTTAAGAGCACTTCTTCAAAATGTCACAATATTTATGATCATTAGATGAGGATACTTGAACAAAAATTCATCCTGACACATTATATTTCCCATAACTACCATGACCACTTAGCTATAATTTATCTACAAATATTGGTTAACCTCATATAACACAATGACTAACAGATTATCTCAATGTAAAACATAAAATTATTGAGAAATTTAACAATAATGAATCTTTCCCACAAGAAACTGCATTGTTAGCTGCATTATTTCCTAGCTTTGACTCTCAAGTACTTCCTCCTCCTGGCTTTTAAGAGTTTTAAAGTACCACAACAATTACTGCATAAACAGCTGCAGCTATATGTCCATTTAACACAGTCTTTTGAAAAATATGTATTAATACCCTAATATAAGCTTACACAAATGCTCACACAAAACATAAGAAACAAAACAGTGCTCTGATCCTCAGAAATTTAATGACATGAAATAAAGCTATTTTCAAGACAGGCAGAGTTGTAACACTGCATAGATATGATCCATATGCTAAAAGTCTATTCAAGCACTTACTGCTCCATAAATAGAAACAGTTCTTGTCAGTGAACTGCAGCAAAAAAAGAAAGACTGTATGGAAGGTTTGGTGCAGAGCAAGGGTGAATTGTTGAACTGGTCCTGGGCTTCCAATATGATTAGATTTGGGATTATTAAAGTTTGTGAGAAATAATGAAGTTAGCTTGACTCATCAAGGTCTTTTCATCTTATCCAGTCTATCCAAATATCCTTTGGAAGTTCAAAAAGGCACTCTGAGAGTTGTATTTTAAAAAAGTCAAGTCTGACTGAAAAGCTCATCTGCCAAACCCTCTCCTTCTTCATATACACTTCTAAGGTTATGAGACAGAGGAAAAAAAAAAAGGATGAGAGAAAAAGAGAGGGTCATTATAGCTGAAATTCAACACACTGAAGTTGGCATCATCAAAATAAAGAGCTCCTCCCATTAATCATGAAATTTAGAGTACTGGAAGATCTACCAGACCTATTTTACTGAACAGGAAAATTCAGTACCAGAATATTGTTAAATTGAGTTAGCATTATCAGTGGAAAAATATGCTCTATTTCCTATTATTTATGAAGCCCTGTTCTTTTCTTTCTTACCAATTACATTCCCTATCATTTCCAAAATATACAAACTCTTTTCAATCAACAGATTTCTTTATTACAGCGTGCTGCATGCTTGTTACTGCCTCTTTTCTATATTGAACCCTTGATTGGACAAGCATTTCAAATTTAACATGGACTGTGATTGCACACATCAAACAAATTAAACCTGCCAATCTCTTTTTGGAGGATATCCTTTATATATACTATCACTGAAGAGTACCCCAAGTATATTTGCTTAGAAGAAATGGGGAAGGAGGAAATATTATTACAGCAGAGTCAGAAGACATATATTTCCCCAAGATGTGTAACTGGCCCTGCATCCTTATTTTCCGTTTTCCAGTGAATTATTTTATAACAGAAAAACATACTTACTGAATTTCTCAGTGTCTGTTTTACAATCATCAGTCAGTTTTTCCTTCTGGAAAATAGCTAAGCATCTTGCAAAAATGAGATGGCAGTAAGAGATGAATGACCCAGGACCCCTGAAACTGATTTTCCTTAGGTCAAGCAGTTGTAAACCCAGATAAAACAGTTCTTTGTAGAGTAACAGAACTAAAATGTATTGGGTTATGCAAGCCTATTCAAAATGAGACTCAGCTTTGCAGAGCTTTTGACTCTGCGAGCAGGCAACCAGCAACAGGAGAGGAACATCTGATGAGAGGAACATCTCATCCTGTCTTCAGCTGCAACAGGGGATGTTTAGGCTGGACATTGGGTGGAATCTCTTCACAGAAAAGGTGATTAGACAGTGGAACTCATGGAGGTGGGTAGATTCACCATCCTTGGAGGTGTTTAAGAAACAACTGGACATGGCACTCAGTGCTGTGGTTTACTTGGCATGGTGGTGTTTGGTCAAAGGTTGGACTTGATCATCTTGGAGGTCTTTTCCAACCTTAATGATTCTATGAACCCACAAAGATGAAAATACTGGAAAGGATTTGCCTGAAAGAGGCAGTTCAGAGATGCATTGGTTTAAAACCAAGGTCAAGTGGGAACAAGTCTAAAAACAGAAAATCAAATAAACAGAAAGCCCCTGCAATATCAAAAACCAGAACTGATCAAAGTCAAGACAATCAAGACAAGCCAAGGAATGCACAAAAACCACAGATTAAATTAGAAAAATAATTAATTAAGATACCTGCTAGCAATGCTTGCCTAAAAGCATTCACAGTTCCATGCACTAATTAAAGCTTAATATAAATTTCTCTTCTGCAAATGCTCATGAAACTGATATAGATGCTTATCTGGAAGACACCATCAGTTTCCTGCTTTATCTGAATCATCAGGGAAACATAAAAATGACAGACTATTCATGCTGCTTGTACAGCTGCTGAGCACTGAATCTTCATTCAGAAGATCAAGGTACTACACTCAGCTTTGCCACCACGTTGCAGCATCATACAGGACCAGTTGCTGAATTCAGGCTTCATTTTTTGTCTGCAGGACAGGTTGGCACCCCCACCACAGACCTACTGCTTCTCTTGCACACAAATTCTGTAGGAAGGAAGGGTCTTAAAGATTGTCTATTTGTGGTGCATCAGACCTCTAGAAGCAGGAGAATAATAATAATAACCAATAATAACTAGTGATGGGAAACCTGTCTTCTGAGAGAAGAGGTAAATGATATACCATATTTCCAATTTTTGTTTCAGAGATGTCTCTGCTGGCATCTGTATTTTTGATGGCATAAAATATTCCTTTTCAACTGCTCAAGTCAGAGTTGCTATAAGTCATGTGAGGCACTTCAACACTTTGAATATTATTTAAATTTGGGCAACGTTCATTCTCATCAAAAGCTCACAAGTCTTCAAGGGTGAAAACTCTACTCTTGTCTCTCAGAGACAGAGGAGAGAATACAATGGAAGACCTGGATCTGGAAATGAAGAACTTACATCTGTAATTAAAACAGGTATTCATCTTATTTTTGCTGAAACTGGTAAATTCAATTTTAACAGCAATAGCACAGGTATCTAGCACATGATAGAAGTCACACACACCTTTCAAATGAGATGTGCAAAACAAAGATAAAACCAAAACCAAGATAAAAAACAGCTAAATTTCTTAGAAGTTGAATTAGAAAGCTTAAAATGAAATTTAATGCAGAACTTGCTGCTCTACCTTGCTTTTACCTGACACAAAATTTACACCAACAATGTACTAAATGACTACGTGTTGCTGTCACTATCATTAAAAAGAAAAAATCAGAACAGTGAAGATGTACTGCAAAAACCTAAAAAGATATTCCAGTATTTAGCACTACCTCATTTAGTTACACAAGGGTTTCTGCCTACCAGGGCAGTGTGGTGCTCCCCAGCTGCTCAGGGGTTGAACACCAAGGGGGCACCCACCTCTAGAACAAGCCCACCACTCCTTTGGCACAGCCTTGCTGCCCACAGGCAGTAACCCCACCCTTAAAGAGGATACAGAGGAGACAGCCATGCTGGGTAAGCCAACCTGCACACTCAGAAAGCACGGCAGGAAAACCCAGTCTGAGGGAAACTGAGATGTTAATGCTGGAAGTGTCCAATACCCACCTTTTACTACAATTACACCTTCAGTTAGACACCACTTTATAGACAATGAAATGGGCAGGATGCAGTAGGGCACACACCATCAATGTCATCACTGACTACATGGGAAGGAAAAATCTAAGGGTTAAGATGAATGTAAAGGTGCAGTGAAGAAATAATTTGTCAGAGATCACCCTTTTAGCTCAGTTTTGCACTGAGGTTCGAAAGATGTAAACATGCTGAGCCTAGTGAAATTGTCTTCACTAATACAAATACAGCTTTTTCATAGGACTAAACTGTAAAGGTCTTTTGACAATACCAGGTACTATTCACAGCTATAATGGTTTTTAGAACACATTATTCACTACACAATCACAGGTTCAGGTGACTAAACACTCCACAATTTAGATGGTAGGAACTGAGCAGGGAAATGAACTTCAGAGCACACTCAGATAGATCTACTGCTCTGCAGATGACAGACCTCAATGTCTTCCTAGCAATTTGTGACACTAAAGAAAATAATATTTCTGTGTTTAATTCCAAACTTTATGTGAAGATAACAATTAGAACTTCATCCTCACAGAAAACTAGTATTGCTGAAATTAAATTTGTCTAAACAGAAGAAACACTGAAATCATTTAAACATATACAAATATATAGAACCAATGAATTTAGAAATGAACACAAATGTTCTGGGCCAATAAAAAAGCCTCAGAATCAGTGCTGAGAACTGGTTAATATACTTACTTAGATTTTAGTAAATATTATGGCATTAGTTTGATATTGGCAACTGCTTCCCAAAATCCACATTAAGCCTCTAGAAATTCCAAGTATTCAACACAGGAATTCTCAGGTGCTGTGCTTACACCATGTTAGTGGAAGTGTTATATTCAAAATTATCATTCAGATAGCTGAACTACAAAGGTGAACCTAAGCTGGTCAGAAAAGACACAGAGAGGTGCTTTCCATAAAGACAGTCAGCAGTGTGAGGGACACTATGGAAGTTTTGCTCAAGGCATTTAATATACACGTTTAATATGGACATAATTCCTTTGTCCTGAGAACACCTTTCTGACACTGAGCTGGATAAGGAAGTTCTTCTTTATGTTAAGAAATAGCTTACACAACTGTTACATCTAGTGCCCTTTGCATTATTAACTCTGTTTCTGCAAATGACTGTAAGTTCATCCAACTCATCTTCTTGACCATTTCTTAACAAATCAGACTTTAAAATGCAAAAAACCCAAAACAAGATTGCAAAGAAGCCAGTGAACAACATCCACCTATGTCATATGTCACTGATACAATTTATTCAGAGAACAAATTTATATGAAATAGCTAAGTAAAGATTTTGAGTGCAACTAGACTTGAAGCCTGATGACAAAGTCTTAAGCGGTAAAATCTATGGAGACAACTGGTGGATAACCACAAAAACTCATTGCAGACACTAAAGTTATTCAGGAGAACTGGAAACATCTTGCAACTGCTGCTGTAGAGACCACACAAAATCTACATCTGCTTTGTCCACATATGTAAAAACATATATAAGGTGAACTGTCTCTGCAAATCAGTATTCTATAACCTCTCTTCACTTTTATTTCTTGTTCATGGGCCTCCTGGAGGAACAAAACGAAACATTTTTGAGAGTTTAACTCTTATCTTTTAGCCACAGAAGCGACTGCAGGGTCTTTTTTTCAAAATGTATAAAAACGTTTACTTACTCAAGTCAAAAGAAAAATGCTAACTAAAGCTGATTTTAAGCTGCTGAGAGCTGGCATGAAACTGATTCTGACCAGGTTATCACAGGAAACTTTTGCTTCAGATCCAGCTGGCTACTGGCAGATCAAAGGGCAAGCTAATGGGGTGGAAGTCCAGCCTCACCCAGAGCCAGGCCATCCACATCCACACCCAGGGACTGATGCCTTCTCTTTTCCCCACATTAGCAGCAGCTATCTGGACACTGAAGAGTATCTACTGCTCTCCCAAAGGATTTCTAGAAAGGGAAATAGTCATACACAGAATGACACAGCACTGTAAAATATTTTCAAAATGATGGAATAAGTAATAATTTTTTCCATGCATAGATTACATTAAAAGCTTATGCAACGTTTTTCAAAAATAATAAAAGGATCCCTGTTGAAAGCTACTGTGTAAATACTATTCTTCTGCATTAAGCTATGCACAAACCAGAAAAATTTATTATGAAATGTGAATTTAACCACTTTGTGAACAGCAAATATTCACAATGTTGACTTTCAGGACACTTACATCTTAGCAAGCACAGGGAAATTACAGATTTATTTTCAAACATAATGGTACAGAGAGGGATAGAGGGAATTTGTGTAAGAATTTATTCTGTCGGTATTTCTACTGACTTTTAACTAGAAGATTCTATGTAGCTTCTGATACATTATAAGAAAGTGCCAGTTAATAAAAAGGAAGAAAAAGCTTTAAGAAGCATATTTTATTATTGTGAACACTGCAGGAAAACACTGTGATGTGACAACCTGGCAGGAACAACTTTGTCTATGGTATCTGCATGCCCCATCCCCAACAGCATTCAAGGCCAGGCTGGATGGGACCCGACAATCTGAACGAGTGGGATCCTGGCATCCCTGCCTGTCACAGTGGACACAGAAAGAACCACATGAGGACACGCTGGTGAGTGAAGCAGGAAAAAAGGGGCGAGTTCATTTACAAACCTCAGTTTTATACATTTCTTATGGGGCCTGTGGATTGGAGGATGGAATTCCACCTCTCAATCCACATTGGTCAAGCCAATTGTCAATCACCTTTCTCCTCCCACCTAGAAATATGTAAACCATGAAAGACAGTTAGCAAAACATGGCCAGTGTTTACAGTAGAAAGTGTGATAAGGTCAAATTTCTGAGTCCAATATGAAGAACATTACAGAGGGCTTAGAAAAGTCTTCAAAACCAGGGTGACACCTGCCCATGCTGGGGGCTTGAAACAAGGTCATCTTTAGGGTCCCTTCCAACCCAAGCCGTTCTGTGGCTCTGTGGCAATGTCTGATGTGGGCTGCAGCGCCTCAGTATTTCAGAATGGACAGTTCTGTGATCTACAGACACCAGCTGACCAACTGCAGGTTCAATTCAGGAGCCCAAAGTGACCAAGAAGCACTTGGACAGTATCAAGAACTGATGTCATTATCAGTGAAATGATAATTTGATTTTTTTGGTCTACACCTTTAATGTATATGTGACACTGTGGAACTTGCTTTCAGAAATCAGGTATCTAACACCAACAAATTATGCACTGATGACCTTCGGAGATGCTAAAGGTGTAGTCACAATCACGCATTTAAAACAAAATCCTGCTTTTCATGATAAAGGGTGAATGTACAAAATTAAACGAGGCTTGCAATATGATCAGCGTGGTTGGCTGCTTTAATACATTTCATTTCAATCTAAAATCACCACAAGCCAAGAGAGATGAATCTAATTTGATCAGTTGTTCAAAAAAAACACTGAAAAGAGACGTAAGCACACCTATCAACAGCTGGTAACATGGCCTGCTTTCAAAAGCATTTAATCAGTTTTTACAGAACCAGAAACTCCTAAAACATTCAAAATCAGTTAAAGCCACATACTGTTAGGAGAATGGAAGGAATTCTTGTAGTAAGAGCATCTTACACATCAAGTTATTGCCTAAACCCACAAAAGCCAGAATATTCAAATAGAAAGGCCAAATCTCTAATAAAATGGTGCAGTCATGTGCTCCACTAAGAGCAAGAAACCACTCTAACTCCAAAGGTTTGACTGCTCTTTATGACATTTTTCAACTGTCTTTCATATTTAACTGGGTTTTATGAGTTCTTGCTAATATTAAATATGCATATTTGGCTGCAATAGAGTAAGTACACAACTTACTAGTAACTTTGTATTAAGTCTGTCATACACAAAGAATACACACATCCAAAAGCAGAACAAGCTCCCATGTAATTAAAAATGCACAGATTCATTACTTCCCACTCAAAAAATACTGAGAACAATGCTATCTTATCTATCACATTTGTCATGCTTGCCATGCTCTAACTTTGTGCATTTTTGGTCCTGGAGGCCTCACAGATCTCTCTGGCTGAGAAGATTTTTCTGGAAAACCAGTTCTGTTTAATGAGACTGCAACTAACTTACAACTGGAGCAGCACTGTACCAGACTGCATCCATTTAGTCACTAATTAGCATCTGCATGACAGGAAATTTTTGCAAGAGTTTCAAACCCAGCAGAATTATCCAAAACACAGCTTCAATTGTAGCAGGAGATGAGGGGTAGACAAGCCTTTCCTGGAGAATGATGATCTTGTGTATCAGCACATCAGTGCCGTTGGAAGACTTGGAATTCAATTGCCATTTACTTACTCAAATCGTTACCATCACCAATTTGAGGAAATGACTTTCCCATAATATCAGGCATAAGGACAACATAGACAAAAGTAAAACAAGACACCTGAAAGGAAATTGTTCTGTCAAAAACAGTCACTGAAACAGCAGAGATGACAACAGACTAAAGCATCTGATGCTGGCACAGAAAATCAACTGCAAACAAAAGAAAAATGCCATTTGTGATCCAGTTTTCGATGAAGCACGTGACCAAAATTAAACATCACATGAGACTTTTAATCTAAAAAGGCTTTAAATATAAACAGAAAAAAATATATTTAATAAACACTTGCCCAACTTATTAATGACTTTTTGTTCAAGTATTTGATAACAGCTAGCTTTTTCCCAATTTAAGCTATAGACTGTTAGTTACATATCACCCTCATAATAGCACTTTTTTTGATCGTGAGCTTTTGTTACATTCTCAAAGGTATGAGACATAAATCACCATCATTTTTCACCTTCATCTACCTTCCACACAATATTTTGCAGATTAGGAGGCAAAGTAGATCCCAAAATACATTAAAAAAAGATTAAGATGAAAGTGTATCTCCTTTCTATCTGAAAGGGAACCTGTTATACTGAAACATTCTCCCATTTAATGAAATGCTGCTCACCTTTAGAGTAAATGCTTATCCAACTGTGAGGAGCAAACAAATGTATAATGCTTAGTGATAATGCAATTCCTGAAAAAATCCCACAGATCATGGCTGCTTAGATACATTTCTGGGATGGGTGCCCAACACAAGATTTTTTTCCAATTGTGTGCAGAGGAATCTTTCATCTTCCTCTAGAGGAACATAATGAAATTATGCAGTAGTTGCTTGCAGGGAACCCATATCTATAGATACATCTAGAGGTAAACAGCATCTATCTGTGCATTAAAATGGAGGAAACTGCCAACATACTGTTCCTCCTGAATAAACCCATGTGCTTTACAGAAATTATGAAAAAAAGTTTATTTCCTTTCCTTCTTGAACTTTTAGATTTTCCTTTTTCATCCTGCCAGACTAGTCCTGCTGAGCATTACAGACTCAAACTCCTCAGGAAACAGCTCACTTCATGAGTCATTTGTGCTACAGTCACCTGATGTCCAGCAGCACCACGTTCTGGGACCAGGAACATCCAACTCCTGAGGGTTACAGATGTTGGTTTACAAACTCTGTAAGCTACCAGTGCAAGGGATGAGCAAGAACCCTCCCAGCACACTCTGAGTGAGGAACATCTCTCCTCTGTCACACAACAGGGAGTGACCAGAGCTGGAATAGTATCTCTTGTCACGTGCAGGGGAACACTTCCAGCTATGGTCACATAAACAGGAATGAGATAAACCATGGAAAATTTGCCATTTCTGGCAAACTTAAGTTAATGGTACTTAATTTAATTAGACTTTATCAAAGATGAAGGAACCCAAGAAATCATTAGTCATTCACAAGGAAAGGCACTAAATAACTCAAGTTCCACTGCTAGGGAGGCTCATACCCTCTTCAGGAAAGCAACTTGTGCCAACTTCTGAAAAGCAATCTTTTCACAAAGTAAAGGAGACAAATTACTCCCTGCCACCTTTATCTTGCAATGCTGGGGAAAAAGCAGTTGAGAAAATGAAGAATCACTACAGTTTAGCACTTTGGAACATCACCCCTGTTCTAACCTAATGTACAGTAACTTTAAGAAATGCACTACTCTGTTTTAACATATTGGCCAATGTAAAAAGAAAATGAACACCAAACATTTTAATATTTTCTTCAACAATTTTTCCTGTTTCTCCCTGTGCACTCCTTCCAATCCTTCACAAGACACTGAAGTGGATCAAATATGTATCTGCAGCTATTCTGATCTACTAGAGTCTGTATCCTCTATCCTGCCCTTCTAGAGCACATGAAATGTGCCATTCTCAAACTGTGAGATCACAGGCTCTGCTGCCTAACACATCAAGGACACAACAATATCCTCTGTCCCACTGATGTAAACAGCTCCACTACCAGGATGCCAAGACATTTGTTTTCTTCCCCTCACCCCCCAAGGGAAGCATGTCTGCTGATCATCTCCTTTTTATGAACTCAGCAAACCTGAACAGGGAATACAGGAGATATGCACTCAGCAGAACAATGGATGTGAAACAAGGAAGCAGGTTACCTGGGTACCACAACATTAAGTACTTTCTGACAAAGACTGCATTAGCAGATGACAGGAGACTGAACACACAGCAAACAAAACGCTTTGTGCATTTTTCTGTCCCTGATGTTGCAGATGATCTGGAAGAGAATGTGCAGAGTCCCTCAGGCAGAGATAGCCTTTGATCTCAGTGTACTAGCTTGATATACCTACAAATCTGTGAGTGCCTTTTGTCTTCTGCCCTCCCTAAAGAGGGTCTACAAGTAAAATAATGGATTATCTGAGGCTGCTGTGCTATAAGAAAATATATTTTAAAGGCCCTTCTAAAGTCAACTTTGTAAATGTGTATTTTCCTTTTTCATGCTTGACATTCAAGCAGAAGCAAGAAAGATTATGTGCTATGATCTGTAGAATATTAAACTCCTCCCCATGATAACTTTGTCTGGAGTTATCAAAATCCCTATATTTACTGAATATGAAAAAGCAGAGGTTGATGGAGTTGGCTTTTATCTGCTAGAATCTTTTGTGGGTAAAAAATAGCTATTAATAAATAACAACCGTTCACCTTGAAGATTGCAAATTAATTTTCAAATGACCCAATACAACAAGTTTCATCTCTAGATTTGTCTCTTCAAAAAATAGTACCAGAGTAAAACCTCTGCTTCTCTACAAATAGCCACAAAACAACAGCCTGCTCCTGTAACAGAAGCCAGAACTCCATTCTGAAAGTGATCTTTAACTGGCTGGTTTGCAGACCTCAAGACAGGCTTTTCTACAGGAGTGATGGAAGTTACAGAGTTTTGCCTCCTCCTGATAAGATGCCTGCCCCAGGGTCTATACAATTACCTATGCACACTTTAAAAATTGGTTATTTTGGGAAGCAGAAAGGGTTTATATCAGAAAACACTTTTCTTACTTCACTTTAGCCAACAGAGGATGTAACTGGAGAAGAGTAAAGGGAACTTCTTTTATGTCACTTTTTATTCTTTGGTGAAAAACCTCAAGGTAACTGCAGTGCTGTACAGATCAATTTTTCACGTTTGGTATCTAATGTGGTCAAATTTTCCAGTAATGATGCTGTGTAGATTGGAACTAGTCACCATCCTAGATCTCCTTTACAACCAGCAAAACAAGGAGGCATTTCTCATGTGTCATCCACACCAGCCTAGCACAGGTGAGATCAGCTGAGCCATGTCCTAGAACTGCCTAATTTTCCCCAAATTACAAAGGACCACATCCTGATAAACTCACATACAAATGCTTGAGCTTTGAGATCTTAAAGCCAGTGGTGATGAAGTGAACTCCTTTGCAGAGAATATCCTCCACTCTCATACTTGGTGTGGAATGCCTGCTTTGCTTTACCTAGACAGAAAGAGAACAGCAAAGCCCCATCTCACAAGGTACTTACAGACTCAGCTACCTACATAACAAGGTAAGGAGTGTGTACACAACAAGCTGAACACAAATTAGCAACAGGTACTTGCAGGAAGAAGACAACAGAACCCAAGGCTGCATCAGCCAGAGCATCACCAGCAGGTGCAGGGAGGTGACCCTTCTCCTTTGTTCAGCTGTGGAGAAAATATTTGGAGTGCTGGGTCCAGTATCTTTTAATAAAGGTCTATTAGCTGAAAGATAAGGATGGCTTCTTGCTACACAAAAGGCCTGGGGTGGTTTATATTATCAATACAATTGGGATATATTGCTCTATAGAGCTTTGCTTTATAATGGAATGTTTGTTTGATCTTCAGGCATTCCTTGGGTCTCTCTTGGCTAGACACACTTGAGGATACAAAGTACCCATGTCGTTGGAAAATTTTAAATGTAAAAATTTATGTCTAAGTTCAACAGTAGTTTTTTTCTTGAGTGCTGTTTGTAGTTCTCGGTTTGAAAAGAACTAAATTTTTAAAATCAAAGTATATATACCAACTTGAATTATGCTAAGAACATGGTTTATCATAATAATGGCCTTCAGAAATGTGCTATTCAACAGAAATACTGGCCTACTCCAGACACTTCAAAAATATCAGCTTGCAAGTATTGAAGAAACTTCCCAAGAAGGATGTACTCCATCTGTAAAACTGCTGATTCCTGCAAAGAGAGATTTCCTCCCAAATCATATTTTACATTTAGAGGACAGTAAAAAACCTCTTCTTTGACACACACTTTTCCAGAGTACACATCCAGAACAAGATGATACAAAATTATATTTTCAAGCCAACCCAAGTCTAGGATTCTTTTAGAGATGACTTATGCCAGTTTAAGGCTGTGCTTACAATTGTGCAACAGTTTTCAGTACTGCATCATAGAGCTCTTATTTAACTATTCCCTAATTGAGAAAAACTTCTCACAGAATAGCAAGTGTAATGAAATCCAGTTTAGGGAGCTCCTACTGGAAACACAGGACCTAATTTAAAACACAGTGGTTTCAAACAACCCATAAAAATAAAGGCTACATTTTGCAATGAACTATTTGACTGTCCAGCTGTACTGCAAATTAGTTTCAATTACTGTTGTTTCTTCAAAATCCTTCAGCATTTCTGTTCCTCAGAGCTCTTGCTCACATTTTCCAAATTCAGAATTTTGGGGCTGATTTTGTCAAATTCACTTCACACATCTTTTCTGTTATGTGTTTATTCTTATTTTGCACAAATGCTCCTTCCTCACATAGTTCAGAACAAGCATTTCTCATTTCCTTTACAAAATACAACTTCTTTAACAAAAAATTCCCGTGGCATTCCTTATGAATCCCTGTGGCAACCTAATAAAATGTTACCTTAGTATTAATATTTTGTTGGGCCCTTAATTACAGCACCAGTGCCATGGATTTGGACAGGACAACTGGAAGTTCTTCACCTGTCTCTTAAGAATCAAAGACCAAATGAATAACCCACAGCCCTTTCCTTCCCCAAGGAAGAGAAGCTTACTTCGTAATTGCTATGCTACAAAAAATCCTCAACAACTCAAATCCCCTCAAGGTGAAACATAATTTTTGGAGCATAATGCTGAACCACCAATATTATTTCTACAGTCAGGGTAGAGGCATACAGACAAGTAACTGCAAGGCATCCTAGTGTATGTATGTGTAATGTAAAGCTTATCATGTAGTATGAGGGATAAGGAGTACCTTACACTGTGGTGATCTGTGGTTATAGCCTACCCTTCTTTCTTTTATCCTCATGGAACTTCTGTAAAGTCTTCCTTTCACATCTATTTTTGGTAAAGGATGGTGATTGAAGAGCAGCCAAGGGCTTTCACAACAGTGAAGCAGCAGCACCTCAATGCCTGGAAGGACATGAGTCTGCAACATGCAGTAGGTGCCAATGGATGCTGATGGTAGCAGGAAACTGAAAGCTGTTTCCAAAGAATCTCTCAACAGCCTTTACTAAGTGAAAGAAGTGTGAAGGTGAGGGCTTCTAAAAGCCCAGCATGCCTATCACGTCTCAAGAATCTATCTAGATGATTGTATTTCCCCTTTAAAAAGCCATTAACAGAACTGGAAGAAGGAAAACCACAGTACACTAAAGGGAACTCACAGGAAAGATGAAGAGAGACTATTTATTTACAAGAGTGTGTAGTGACAGGACAAGCAGAAATAGGTTCAAACTCAGAGGGCAGGTTTAGATTAGATATTAGGAACAAATTCTTCACTGTCAGGGTGTTCAGGCACTGGCACAGGTTGCCCAGAGAAGCTGTAGATGCCTCATCCTTGGAATTGTTCAAGGCCAGGCTGGATGGACAACCTGGTCTAGTGGAAGGTTTCCTGCCCATGACAGTAAGACTGGAACTAGGTGATTTTCAAGATCCCTTCCAACCCCAAACCATTCTACAGTTCCGTGCTGGAAGAGCTGAGCAAACCCAGGATCTACATGAGTGGCAGAATGGTTTTGCAAGGGCAGCAGAGATGCCTGGAAATGGAGAAGCATCGAGAGCAGCAGCCAGACACATCAGAGCTGCCCCAAAAGGCATCACAGGCAAAAGTGGGTCCTGGAGGCTCAGGCTGAAACAAAGCATAAAAGCATATCTGTTGCCCCTATGGGTCAGAGCAGCATCAGTAGTCACTTGCAGGACAGAGAACACATGTATGTATCAAAAACCACTAGTGTTAAATGCCTTAACAGAACAAAAATTCTACTTTTTGGTATTTGATAGAAAATACTGACATGCTCATATGTTAATAGACTAAACACTGAAATAAAATGCATGTTTTGTCTAAATAGGAGCTCCTGACTGAATATTTCTCTTGTTCAAAATTTGCCAGAACAACACAATAAGACCAAAAGGAAGCAAAGTCTTCAGATCGTATTCAAAAGTTCAAAAAGGCACAGAGACTCCATTGTAATTTCTGAATTTTATTGGAGTTCCTATTTTTTTGGAAAAACTGAACAATATTTTTGAGTTGTGTCCAGGTCACCTTTATGGCTGCTTCCATCACTGTGGTACCTGAAATAGCGCTTGAATTGGGAAACAGCTGAAAAATCTTTGGAGAACAGAAATGGAAAAAATAGAAATAATGGGTTTAAACTTGCATTCAGACTTTCAAAAACGAATCCTTCAAATTAGAACCGCTGTTTCTTTCTCTTTTTTGTTAAACTGTGTCATGAGAAGGGCAACAAAGTTGGCAAAGGATCTGGTGCAGGACTCCCTACCAGGAGAAGCTGAGGGAGCTGGGGGGTGCTAAGCCCAGAGAAAAGGAGGCTCAGGGGAGACTTCCTTGCCCTCTACAACTCCCTGAAAGGAGGGTGGAGCCAGGTGAGGGTTGGCGTCTTCTCCCAGGGAAGCAGTGACAGGACAAGGGGAAATGGCCTCAAGCTGCACCAGGGAAGGTTCAGGTTGAATGCTAGGAAAAATGTCTTCACTGAAAGAGTGCTTAAACACTGGAATGGGATGCCCAAGCATGTGGTGGAGTCATCACTCCCAAAAGTGCTCAAAAACACATAGCACTTGTTTCCAAACAAGAAGATGCACTTTATATCTCTTAAATTAAGCAATACTCAAAATAACTGAATTACATCACAAGTTATCGTGCCATTGCATTCATAATAACCAGTTTCAAACCCATTAATTCCTGTACAATACATAATTTAAAGTATTAAATATTCCAGATCATATTCCTGGTTACTCTAGTTTACCATTACTCTTCAAAAACATGGCAATTAATGCTCCAAGTATGTTAACTATATTGGTTTTGGTCACTCACTATTTTTCATTAAGTATATTTTAAACTACAGGTTCAGCTCTATTAAAAAAAAATCCCTTTAATGCTTTTTTGCCCTCTGCCATGGCTAGGTAACAGAATCTCAAATTAAAATATTGATCTGACAAATGTGCTACTGTTAGTTTATGGAACATATATGGTCAACATTAGAAATATAAAACAATACCATAACTAGCTAAACATTTTAATTCCAAGTCTGTAAAATTCTATTAATGTCAAATATTATTTGTTTTTATAATATAAATAAACTAGCTTAGGCTGTCACTCACTTCTTTTTATTCATTTTTTGTTTTGTCTTACTGCATGCATCTCTCACAAAGTGAAAAATGTCTATTTAAAGATAAGTGGAAATACTACAGTACGTAACATTTTCATGTCAAAACAATTACATTATTACATTCGGAGTTAAATAATATAAGATAGGAAAACATTTTGATATGCATTTAACAGTTGTAATCCTTGCAGGATCAAATCAACTTCCTGCAAACCTATTTCTGCCTGATAAAAACAAAGAGCTCCCTAACCTGATCAGCTGTCCCTTGCACCCATCTCGGTCCCCTCCCAGAAGAGAGACAAGCCAGGACAGAAGAACATCCTGTAATTTTTTTTTTTAAGGATGAACCATGTTTTTGTCTGTCACACATGACTAATTGTTCTCCAAATCCAATCTCATTAGACTGAAACATGAAATTTGGTAGTTGGATTGTTAGAATGAGATCTACCTCAAAGTAACTACAAAGGTCACAGAAAGAATGTGGCTTTGCTTAGAGAGGGACTTGAAGTTTCAAGTGGAGGCTCTACCCAGGAGACAAAGAGGTATTTGTTTTCTGGAATATGTACTCCAAACACTGTCTTGTGCATTCCTTATTTTCAAGGCAACAACACCTGTGGCTTTAAGTGCTCAATTGCCCCTGCTCCTCCAGAAATACATCAATTGCATCAGTTGATACCACCACAATTTTCTGATGTAGAGATGGCAAAAATATAATACTCCTTCATAGAAGGCAGTTTTTATGAAAATAAAATTTAAGATGCATTTATACACTGTCTTGTGCTGTATTTTTATATGTATATCATGCACCATTTTTGTGTCCCCTATGGAATAAAACAAAAATTTTCCATTATGCTATTCTCTACATGGCTTACTAGTCCCTAATAAAGAGATTATCTCCATCCATTTCTTAGAGAAGAGAGCATAACTATATCTTCATAATGTATTTGATAGAAATCCTTTGTTTGTTGAGGATA
Source organism: Cisticola juncidis (assembly GCA_013400215.1). Taxonomy (NCBI): domain Eukaryota; kingdom Metazoa; phylum Chordata; class Aves; order Passeriformes; family Cisticolidae; genus Cisticola; species Cisticola juncidis. The sequence goes on from VXBR01011355.1 coordinate 370,852, forward strand.
CAGAAAGATATTTCAAAAGGAATGTCTCTTGTGTAGTTATTATACATCAGTGAGTATAATAATTAACATAATTTTATTTGCAGCAATAATTTAAATCTTGGAGATTAAATAAGGCTCCTGCTTTCACAAGTAATGACTCCATGTGTTTCTTTTAATGGTCAATATAATTTAAACAGGTTTGGAGACAATTTCTCTTTATGACTCATACTTAGGAGATGTGAGTTCATGTAATTACATTTAACATCAAGAAGATGACATATTCACATCAACTGCAAACCCAGGCCAAGTTTGGGAGCTAAAAATAGCTTTTGGCAAGTATACAATAAAACAGTTGCCTTACATAACAGGCACAGAAAAATTACACTGATACATGTGCAAAACAGTATTAGGTCTTGAGGTATTCCAAAGAAATTTCAGTGTCCCCTCTTTCTTCTTGTTTTCTTTTTCACCATTTTCCTTCTGACATAGATTACAATTTTCTTCCTTTTTATTAGTATCACAACTAGTGATCACTTTTAAAACATTATCCCTTTCATATTAATTCTGCTATCTCTTACTGAAATTATGTTTCTTCTTGGTGATTTTAATACTGTGACATAATAAATAAATGCTTGCTGTCATAATGAGTGTGAGAGAAAGCTTTGTATCTCTGATGCCATTTTGATACATCACAGTGTTACAGAATGAAAAAAGACCACCAAATCTAACACTTTATAGTACTCTTTTCATTTAAACTACTAAAGATTGCAAGTGATTTATTTAACATATAGAAAATGTAGTTACTATCTTCTTTTAACAACACCAGGACAAAAGAACCACTGATCGTCCAGAATATTAATTTTACTATTCTGTAACATGCAGTAAACTATTTTTGGTTTCAAACTCTATGAGTAGACAAATTTATAATGAAGAATGTGCAATAATAAGTAATAAAACAACATACAGATGTGTGTATCAGTATAGGAAAACAATTTTTTCAAAAGCAGTTTTATGCAATAGAAGAGATCTTTGGACCATGAGAAATCAGCTGCATCCCCTTTATTTTTTGTGCAGTCAAGCTTTCACTCCACATATGCATGGCCATGAACAAACTTTCTCAAATACCTTTATACCTGACCAAACACCTAAACCAGACTCCCTCAAACACACAAACAATGTCAGAAAGGTGCTCCCTCAAACCATGCAACTTTCTTGATGTTCAGCTACAGAGGCTTTAAATTTAAAGACGTGAGGTATCAATGGCAAGAATGAAGAGGCTCTAAATCTGCAGGCAACACAGTTGAGTTCTCCAACCTCATATCAAGGCAAGTCATAATTAAAGACCTGGAAGCCCTTCCACAACCCTGTCAAACTGTACTGCCCACGAGGAAGGGGAAAAAGGAGTGCTGGTGTGAAGTACAACACTGCACGCCATCTTCAGTAGGTCACTGGTCTTTTAAATAATCTCTAGTGAACAAATAAGATTTCAGAAAGTTTTTAGTAGATAATTACACTTCCTGATTTTGTAATTAGTGGAACTACATGTAATTACATAATAATTATGACGGTAATTACGTAATTAAGATGTATAATTATGTAGTAAAAAACATTATGGAAATAAAAGCCATCAACTGTATAAGCACAATACATTTTTAAAAATAAATTCTGTATCATCTGTTTAAAGCTACCATTTTCCTCAAAATATCAAAGTGATTATAAGCCATCACTGGCAAGTTCTAAAATACATTTCTTATGAGACTTAAAAATCATACAGATAATTGTATCTTTTTAAAAATCTCTTTAAGCCTTAGCTTTACATTATCTTTCTGATGTCTAGGCAGACATATACTGAATGCACTTTACAGAGTTAAATTGTTTACATTTTCATTTCCAATTTCTACTAAAATAACTTTTTAGAAGTTGCACTGATGTCAGAATTCTGCTATCTAAAACACAGGAATTTATAACTTTTTTTGAGTACCATCACATCCATAAAACTTCTGAGTCTTCTAAAAGGAAAAACATGCTAGTCTAGCACTTTGCTCTAAAGAAAAGAGCAAACTGCTGTGAGAAGTTATAGTCACTAAAATGCCATCTTTTCTGACTTGCAGTGAACAACAGCAGAACTGACCCCCATTAAAAAACAAACCAACAAACAAAACAAAACAAACAAACAAACAAAAAAACCCAAAAAAAACCACCACCAAACTTTACTAAAGAGATGAAACCAGAAAGACAAAGATCTCTATCATAAAAATGTCACTGTTTCAGACAGAAAAGAAACAGTGAAGAAAAAAATTTTAGAAATATTTTCTGTTCTGTTGAGAGAAACTCACATGAGAACTGATAAAGGAGGGGACACCAGAGAGATGATGCCATTGCATGGATTAGAGATAAGAAGTTGACCTGCACCTATTCACACTTCAGTAGGAAAAAAATCCTGAAGTGTAAATGAGAAAATATTTCTGTCCACTTTTTTCCACATACAAAAAACCCCCATGGTCAAATAATGATTCCAATTTATGAGGAGTCAGAAATAAGCTATGCCACTACTTCATCTCATCTGCAACATCAATACAATGTGCAAGGAAAAAGAAGTCTTCATTAATCAAATCCCTTTTTAGTGGTCTGAGCCACACTAAGTGCAGTCCTCTCATGACACAGATTTTCCACCTTGTAGACATATTATAACTGTTTTTACTCATTACTTCTATTTATTTCCCTCACAAGCAGAGAACTTACCTCCAAGAGAGGTGTACCAAGCCATTATGTTCTGTGCTCAGAGAACTGGTTATAGAAATGTACAGTGTTAATGTGGTTTACTTAGATTTTATAAGTTTATAAAAAAGAGAATATGAACAGAAACAAAATGGGGAAAACATTACACTTAAGATCTTAAAAATGCCCAATACCAATAAAAAAAGGCATGGTCATTAGGGGAGGATAACCCAAGATTTAAAGATAATCTAAATGCCCTTTTATTACATCAGAAGGCTCAAAAACCCTATTGCACATGGTTTTCTGTAGGTTTTGCTTTAAAGAAGTTAGATTTTAAAATACTCATGAAATAGTGACTCAAATTTAAAAAAAAAAATGTTCACAAGTCTTTCTCTTCAAAACAACACATTAAGGAAAAATGAACAAGTGCTTTTGAAGAAAGACTCAGATTAAATTCTTGAAAATTATTATTTTACAGTCTCTTCAAAACAACATGATTGGAAGACAAAGTACTTGACAGCAAATGTACAGAGGAGCTTTTGTTTGCTTGGATGTGGAGATCACTACAGTGAACTGAAGTCTTAGTGCTGGTGCCTGGAGATGTGATGCCATCAGAAATGTTTTGTTTATTGAACTGTTCCTTCTGAAAAGAGACAGGCCAGGTTTCAGCTGCTGCCATCTTACAAATAAATGCACACACACAGATACACCTAGGTAATTTATAGGATCTCTCCTTATCGTCCACTGTAATGCACATGTAGGAAACTGTATCCCCTTTCTTAACTACTGCAACGAGTACTTTGCTGTAGTCTTCTGTCTGTATATTGATAAAAATGTGGCAAATTGTTCTGATTTACAAAAAGCCTTCCATTAAAAAAAAATCACTTCAGTCAGCTACTTGACACACCAAGTTATGAACACACTGAGGAAAATCACTCACCACTGAACTGACAGGATTCACACAAATATTCAGAGCTGATTTTTTTTTACATCTAGGTCTAACAGCCCAGAAGAGCTTCTTTTTTCCCTAACATAATTTTTCAGTTTATTCATCCATAAAGTAAACTAGGGATTTTTGATGTTTGCATGGAAGGGTGGAGTGAGGTGCACACAAAAAGCTGTAATAAAAACATGAAAACATCCTTTGAATATGCATTTGGTTTCACAAAACTGAAGTATATGATCAAAACAATTACATTCTATTTCCACAAAGTAGCATAGACCTCGAAGATGTAGGTCTCCCTACTACACAGGAATATTTAACTGCTTTTGCCAAAGTTATCTTCCTCCCATCCTCATTTTCTTCTGCTTATCCATTAAGACAATATGCTGAGACTTTTCAGAATCAAACCTCCATGGGTTGTTGAATATATTCTGGGAAAGAATCCACCACAGCTTTGCAATTTCTGTCTCTGAAATAGCTAAGTGTCTTGCAAACAACATTTGTGACCTTTCCTCTCACAGAAATGGGACAGCCGAAGGGCAGTAGCTTCCAGGCCCTTTCTACAGTATGGAACAACAAAAACAACAAAACCCTGTGACCAGGATCCTATTTCTCCAAAAAGATCACAGCACCATAAACAGCCTCAGTGATACTAATGCCTTGTGGATAAGTAGATTTCAGCATCCTTATCTTTTATTTGATGTCAGATGACATCAGAGGAAACTAAACTGGAGACATCTGTGCAAGGCACAGGAGTTGTAGCGACTTTATGGGGGCTCCATTTCTCTTTTAGAGGTTTTCATTTTACTGCAGTAGAAGCAAAATGAAAACAGTAATATCTTTGAATATTTAACAATACCAATGTTTGAATGGAATAATGAGATAAAGATTACTACACTCTATTTTGATCTCCTGATGACATAGCCATAGAAACACATTGGTTTCCATCCTGAAGTTAAGGCACACAGAGTCAGCATACTCCTGTATTTGAGCCTCAAATGTCCAAAATCACAGATAGTTGGCCTATGCTTTTTCATCTGTATGAGGAGAGGATGCTACTACTTTGCTACTCCTGCTGCTTTTTACTGCTCTGCTTGCTCACCTAAATAGCAATGTCTGATTAAACCCCCAGCCCAGCTTCAAAAAACTGTCAGAAAGTCCTGAAAACATGCTGAGTATGTTGCTATTCACAATAGAGCATTCTCCCCCTTTTCAGATTAAAAAAAAAAAAAATTGAGAACAAAGCCCTTCTAGTATTGCTGGTATCTTAAATTAGGGGTTTGGGCATAGCAATACTAAAAATTAAACTGGTTTTTAACCTAATACTAACTGTGCAACAGTTCCTAATTTAGAAAGACAGCCCAGAATTTTCAGAATTTCCCTTTTTGTAGTATGAGAACCAAGAACCTTACACTGTATCACGATGTTAACCTATTAAATTGTATAATCATAACAGACCTTAAACTTCCAGATGAAAGGAAACATCAGTTTGGAGGATAAATGCTAGCATTAATAATAGGAAAAAAGACCCATAAGTGTATCAGCCAAATATTCCTGGGTGGTGTAATTGACAGCTAACTTTACCAGTCATTAAAACAAGAAAACATCACATAGACCAGTCAGCTTATTCTTGATTCTTACAGGGAAAAGATGGAACAATAACTATCTAGTGATTACAGTAGATCCCAAATAAAACATGAGTGAACAATGTTGCAATTGCCACAATGGTATAAACAAACAGAATAAGAGTCTGCAAAACATATTAATTAATCCTTTTGCTGTATTCCTCTGTGGTAGGCCTGACATACTGAAAGTCTGTAAAAATGGAAAAAAAGAAAAAAAACCACCAAAAAACCCACCACAAAACAACAACCAAAAAAACCAACAACCAAGCACACAGAGAAGTGGAACATTCTCCTGCTGTTCCCCCACAAAACAGGTTAGTAGTTGAAAGAGACTTAGAATACAGCATGGCATGTTTTAAATATGTAGAACTCTCCAAGAGAACAGTGTATCACCCATCACAAAATTCACCTCAGATATCAAGACCAGCTCTACAATAAATACAGTGAGAACATCAAACACCACGAGAAACTGTTTGTACAACTTGCCAAGTTGTAGAACCTGCATTGCCAGAGGATTTTTAAATTTAGCCCATCTGTCAAAAGTAGGCTGTGGTATTGATCCTCTAGCAGGGAAAGGAAGCAGCTTGGATATCTTTTTGAACTCCCACTGATTTCACAATTATTATTTTAGATTTCATTTCAATAAATAGTATGGACCTTCAGTATAAATAGCTGAACAAACAAAACCTGCTCTGTAATTAAGATTCTGTATTTTGAAGAGGCGAGAAGAGAAAATGCAAGTGAACTAGTCACAAAATCTCAAGGTTCTGAATAAGATAGGCATGAATTCTTTTGAACTACAGTGAAAATCCACTACAGTGGATTTATATCTTCAATCTCTAGCCATCAAAACTTTTTTCTTTTTATAGAAGAACATTCCAAGACAAATAACAACTAAAGCTGCTAACAGGAATAAAAAGAATCTACAAAAAAAGAACTGGTGTTTATAAATTCAGAACATATAAAACCTGTATTTAAATTTTGCCACCATTTTTGATAAAGGCACTGATCACAGATCAAAGACAAAATGGCTTCTGAATGATGGCATGGAAACAAAACTTTTTTTGTTACAAGGGAAAATAAACACTAACTTCAGGTTATAAATGGGAACTCACTAGATTTACATTTCAGAGCTACAAACAAAATGGTACATGAAAATGATTTAATCCTACAGAGTTTAACATGAAATGTATCATATCAGTAAAATATGTTACTAGAAGACAGAGGACACTGGTATCTATAAAATAAAAAGGTGTCACAAATAGCCATGGATAATTATTGTCAAATTCTGCATATACTGTTATGTATATGTATCTTATGTATACTGTATCTATGTATCTATGTACACTGTATCTTCCTCCCAAAAGAGATCTGAAAAATGGGACAGAATTAAACATTGGTTTACCACACCCACACAGCCAATTGCTTTGAAGAGAATCAATTGTCAAAGGAAAATTAAGAGATTTAATTTATCTGGCCTTGACACCTGCTGCAACACCAAGACTGAAATCTCTGGCTTGCTGAAGAAGATAATACAAGAACTTTCAAACAGCTACAAAAAAGAGAAAAATACACCATGCTGAAAGGTTAACTGTCCAAGAGAAAAAAGTCCTACTAGAATTCTTACAACTCTTTAAGAATTACTCTGAAAACTAATTTTATTGAACTTAGTGGTCAGGGTCCAAGAAATATTTTCCCATTAAAGCAGAAGGTGATAAATTATGTGGATTCAGAAGCCACCAGACTATTTTCCTGAGAGAATTTATTAACCTTGAAGTCTAATATTACAAATAAGATTAAGCAGTCCAAAATTAATGAAACCAGGAAAATTAAGTAAAACAAGCGGCATGAACCTGAGATATGAATAAACCCAAGATTCTGAAATGACAGGAAGAAAAGAAACCCTCTGAAACCTGTGGATTTCTATCATTACTTCACTACAAGTTAATGACATGAACAGCTATGAACAGGGCATAGGTGGCTCAAGAAAGCACCAGAAGATGTAATTCCAGCACAGGATATACAGACCCAGTGTACAAGACACTGGAGATGTTCTATCTAAAATACCACATAATTTCCAGTTTTTCATACTCCAAAGATTAATTCAACCGAGAAAAGACTGCACACAAAGGTGCTAAGAGGAAGAATCATACAGTAGAGACCAACTCTTCTTAAAGAAAGCTGAGTGTCTCTGCCTTAGTTGCAAAACAAAACATCACTGTTCCCAAAGGCATAGTAGAGAACATCAGGGAAGTGAAACAAATAAACATTTAGTGAATGGCCATAAAATAACCACAAACAAGTTAGAACATGAAAATTATAGTGCATTTTTAGTCATCACAGATTGATAGGCTGAAATACACCTTGAAACTGCTGCAAAAGGAGAATCAGCACTCACAGGTTTCTAAATGAAGCTCCAGAAACGTGCAGTCCTGAAAAATGCAGTGGAATGCTGTAGCAGGGGACTGGATGTAGCAGGGGAATGGATCATCCATGAAGTGTTTTCTACTCTTATGCCCTTATACTAGGTGTGAGATCCACACACAGCTACTGATTTCAGCTAGTAGCATCCAGTCCATAACATTCCCTCAGTACATCTCCAGAGCTGTGTTAGACTGACATGGCTACACACTCTGACTTCTTTGGATGAACAAAGCCACTGTGAAATGCAAGCATCAGAGTGAGTTCACTGACTTTGAGTGATTGGGAGAGGAAAGGAGAACCTCTGCAAGAAGAAAGGTAAGCCCCACAGGCCAAAAGGAGCCTGTTTGCTTAACTGAGCTGTTTTTAGCTAAGAGGTTACACTATTTTCATTTCCATTTGTGGCTTATCAAAATAATATTTAGAAAGACTGAGTTTTATTTAATCTCTTACCACCACCAAGTAACTTGACTGCAGATGCAGGACAGGGGTGGGGATGGCTTTGACAGCAGAGCAGCCATCAGGACACAGTCCCAACAGCAGCACCTTTTCCTCACAGGGAGGACACAGCCAAGCGCTCTCTGTGGACAACACGCTTCAGTGGTGGGACCCAACATGTCTTTTTGCAGAATTCCAAGCATTAGTACACTCTCAGAAATATTCTTCTGTCAGCTTGAAAATCACTTAGCTGCACAAAACCCATTGATCCGTTACAGCTTAGAAATGTTTTAGTTCAGAAATGTTATGGTAACTGGGAGAAGACAAAAAAATCTTCCCAAGATCAGGTTGATCTGTATCAGGTTCATCTGTATTTTATTTAAGAGAGGTTTGTAGACAATTAGTGTTACTGCTTTCTTTTTTCTCCCTCATAAAAAGTGTCTCTCTTCAATACTAACAGTTGAATGTAAGTTTTAATTACCTACATATTTTAATTAATCTATTTCCTGAAGCTAACATGTCCTTAAAACAAAGAGATTTCTCTAAGCCTGTAACATGCAAGAAAAGCACATTTTCCAAAATACAGTCACTTCAAAAGAAGAAAGGGTGCATATAATTTATTCTTAAAGTGGTGAAATCTGACTGAACACATTTCCCTTTACAAGGGATTCTTAAATTCACACTTTCTTCTATTTTTTGTTTTAGATTACAGGCTCCTTCTTCAGATTTGAAGAGTACCGTAGGTCTAGTGTCTAGCATGTAAATTGCTACTAAACCTTAATTAATTGAAAAAATTAAACATACCTTTTTCTTCCTCAGTAACCACTTTATCCATGGCATAGTCCACATCAAAAATGTGTCGGTAGAAGCAGAGTTGAGTGTACAGGGCCTTATCAGAATACTGTAATGTAAGAAGACAGCAATTAGAAACCCAACTCAAATGTGTATCTCTTGCACCCATTTCTACGTTCACTATTAAAAAGTGATTATTTCTATTTGGTTTTCTTCCAACAGTTTACATATTCTATTCACGTCAGCTTTTGGAATTATTAGTAGTTTATGCTACAAAGTGTCCTTACTACACCTCTACATTTTCCCTCACAATTTACACTAAGCACTTCTATGAATCAACTAAACTTATCAGTTCTTACAGAAACTTAAAATGCATTTATCCATTCTTATAGATACATGTATCACAATGACACCTTAGCAAGAAAATGGAAGCCATAAGAATGATGAGACAACGGAATAATTTTGGTGCTTTAGTATATTGTACAATACAATGAACTAAGGAAAAAAAATGTCTAGTTTTTTGACACATACAAGGTGTTTGTCTGGATTCCCCTCCTCCTACCCCAGCTGTGGTTCCATTTGGGAATGTTATCCAAATAAGAACAAGTTGCATATACACCTTTACAGCTACATCATCACCTTGCTCTACTCATCTGTGAAGGCTACTACTGCATGTTAGTAATCCCATGTAGTTCAAAACTCTGCAGATGTGTACCCGTAGAATATGATACGCAATTAAATGGTCTGAAGGCCAGTAATGTCAAGCCTCTGTGCTATTCCTCTAGTTCCAAAGTGCACACCTGGATGCTCTCCTATCTCTGACACTGTTCTGTGCTCCAGAAATTGCTTGAA
>VXBR01011355.1:383119-395619 GCA_013400215.1 Cisticola juncidis
AAAAACTCAGCTCTGGAGCAAGGTCCCCTTGTACACTCACTCCAGCCACAGCAGACAGCTCCTTCAGTCCGTAACAGGGTGGTCAAGGAGTAAGGATTTTTCTAGCAAAAAGCAACCCTTCTTTAACAAGATTGAGAACTGAAACTGGTTTTCTTAATCTGGAAAGAGAGAGTAAAAAAAATAGCCAGTGTCCACCTTTCCTCCTCTTTTTTAGAAATGCTCAGCTTCAGGAAAGGGGCCCTGGAAAGACACAATCACTGGCAGCCACCTCCCTACCCTAAACATGGCACCTGAGGAGAAATCAAGATGTACAATCTCTCATCAGCTTTTCTGCTATTTAAGAAAATTTGGTGGCAGCTGCATTAGGATGTTGAAATTAGAAGGCTTCTCCCTCAATACTGGTTAGTTTAAATTACATTCCAAGGAACTTCAGTTGGGATGCCTCACTGTCCCTCCTCCTGCTAGAAGGCACCCAAGTGGGAAACACTGCAGCCTTTAAAATCCATTCAGTACTGAAGCACAGCAACCTAGAGAAATGAGGTAAGGGAAGAAATGGGGAAAAGAGGGAAAGACAGAAGGAAAAGCTGATGGAAACTCACAACAGCAAGGCTGCAGAAGACTGAACTAGTGATTCTAGTGCTGATGTTTTACTCATTTGGAGGCCGTGTTATTCCACTAAACACCTTTTAGCCAGCGTGCAAAACTTCCGTATCTTGAAAGTGTACATTTAAAGAGGTCAGACAACTAGATGTCCTTATTAAGATTAATTTTAGAATCATAGAACAGTTTGGGTTGGAAGGCATCTTAAACATCATCTAATTTCAGTCATGGGCAGGGTCAGTTTCCACTAGATTGCTTTGACAGTGTTGCTCAAAGCCCCATCCAACCTGGCCTGCAACACTTCCAAGGGATGGGGGATCCACAGCTTCCCTGGGCAGCTTGTTCCAGTGCCTACAACCCTCAGAGTAAAGAATTTCCTCTGAGCACCTAACCTAAATACACCTTCAGCTAGCTTAAAATTGTTCCCTCTTGTTCTGCCATTATCTGCATGAAACTTCACTGTCAATTCCTGCATTAAGCAAATACATCATGATCAATGCTTCTTCAAAACCCTCTAGATTACTCATATTCCTCTGCAGTCTTTCATTTACTCTCTGGCATCTCCCAAATTCTTATACTTCTCTATAGTCCCATCACACTCATAACCCTTTAAGTCTTTTCTGCATCCTCACTTTTTCTGCCCTTTTGCTTTCTTCTGCACCTGATTCTCTCCCATTTCTTCAAGCCCTCTCCATGGTGTATTCTTTGTTTACTGTCGTGTCACCTATGGTTTTAAGAATGATAAAGACAAATGGAAATTAAATAAAAACCACTAAAAACCACCCATTTAGTTTGCTAACTCTAATAGACTGCTTTGCAGAAGAGATAATTTCCACAGGCTACAGAAGTTATTTGTATTACTTCAATTAATTATAATACAAAACAGTGGCACCACTTCATTAATCAGCTGCTTGAGAGAGTTACTTTTGTGAAAAGCCTTTTCAATAATTCTGATTAAAAAGAATAGTGGCTCTTACTACTGTGATATGATTCAGTATGTCCATCAAGCAAATCCTTAATATTTTAAAAACAGGAAAGAAATAAAAGGAAACAGAAAAGAAGTCTCTTGGCAGAAAAATGAGTCTTAGGAACTCTTTCAAGGCTCAGATGTAATGGAGCAAAGCATACAGGAAATACTTCAGTGCTTTGAGAGGCATTTCCTCCCCTCCCCCCTTTAGAAAGATGCAGTAATTAAAACCTAATTATTATCTTCATTTTAAACAAAACCTAAAGTGAATACCAATTAATAACAACATACTAATGAGCATCTGCTGTGATGAAATTGAATATGAATGTGCTGCAAATTTCGGGTAATTTATTTTTTCGGGGAAGTGCCACTGGTCTCAATCTACTGCTGGAAGATTGTACAGACTGTACACATCTTCCATCATGTCTCTTATGCGCAGCAGTATTTTATTTTTAAAAAAAAGGACATACTTCAACTTTGTAGATGTATTATACTTCCAAATGCTATCCATGATACAATGATTTCAAGGCAATAAATGAGTGTGTCATGTTTTCCACACCTCACAGATACTTTTAGCAACCCCAGGGCAGTTGCATCACACACAACCCCTGTTCACCAGCAGATTCTGAAGGGAGACACTCCCGCATGGCAAGAGCTCACAAAGTGTGAATTCATGTTACACTAAACACTCATAATGTGTGTGCTCCTGGCCTCATGCTGATGTATACTGAAGTCTGATCCACTTGTGCACCACAAAGCCTGGTTAAAACACAGTTTTACATCATTTTTACATCACAGTTTTACATTTACATTTACATGCTGGTTTACATCAAATAGGCTGAAACGAAGTGAACATCACTTTCACTCAATTCCATTAAAAACAAGAGACGTTTGGTCAGCATCTTTCCTGACAACAGCCTTGGAAATAAAGTAAATAGAGAGGGGTTGTGTGTATGTGGTTTCCTTCTTAACCCTCCAAACTGTCCACCTCAATCAATTTTGGGTTTTTTTAGTGATTTTGATTTACAAAGTCCATTAAAGCAGTAAAAGAAAACTACAGGCATAGTAGGATTTAGATGTGATGAAATTTCCCCCAGCAGTTATGGTGACATGGACTGTATGACAAAACAAGAGATCCTGACATGTACATGCAGGAGTCAATGAAAAGGAAAAAAAGGCCCAACAGAAGACTGGACACTCTTGCACATTATGGGATTTTTTTTTTCCATTAAGTAATTGAAATGAAAAGAGCTTTTCCTGTCCTGTCTAGCAATTAATGAGAACATTAAAAGCCCTGCTCCTCTTCCTTGGAGATATGTTGCTTTTTAAACAAAAAGACTAAGTGCCATCTATGTTTAACAAACAGTTTCTCATTTAATGGGATGCAACCCTGTCCCCTGATCCTGGTCTTGAGCGTGCACTACAGCTCATTTGAGCATACAGTAAACCACACTCAACTCACTAATCCACCCAAAATTACTCCCCTCTTTTCTAATCTGGCATAATACTAACGCCCCAAATTCTACTGCCTCCCTGAGTGGTCAACAACTGGCACAAGGTGGAATAGAAAACTGCATGGTAGTTGATGTGAACCAGCCAAAATAGCTGCTGCTATTAAGGGAAGACAGGATGTTCCCTGCTTTTAGTTTTGGGCTTCAGTTCTGCCTTGCACCCAGCACTCAAACTCATCTGAGCAGCACAATTATCACACCTGGAAGTGAAACACAAGTCTTAAGTAAGAATCACTCTTTTCCTAATGTGTGGGAATCACTTGCCTCACATACCTTCAGTACACACTTGTCACTGCAAGTGTTCTTCACTTAGAAATTTTCAGCATCAGTATGTTTATGACTAATTTTTTATATTACTAATATTTAATACAATTATACCCAAGACAAGCACATAAAACTTGTGACTGAGTCTTTAACAAGACCAGACACTATCTGTGCCTTTTTTGGTAAGAACATTATAACAGCAATTAATGACTAACAGCAATGACTAATTGTTGGTTGAAGCTCTGAGCAGCCTGGTTTAGTGAAAATCATCCCTACCTAAGGCTGAGGGGTTGACACTGGATGATCTTTCTGGATGTTGTTTCAAAGGCTTTGAACATACACAAAACACACAATGACCAACCACTGACTTACACCTGTAATCTTAAGTTTTGGTCAAAGGATACTTGTCATTGTTAATGACAGTGCAATAGGAGAAAAAGGTACAACACTTGGGTTTATCAAATAAGTCAAGGCTTTGCATTCTAAATCAGATGAACAAAATACATTTTTAAAAATTAGTGTCATCTGTAATCTGCCTCACAGATCTGGAGAGCCTCTAGAATATTCATGTTCTCTCTCTGAAAGCAGTATCATTGCATAACAGAGGAATTTGCAGACTAATCAGTCTGAATACCCATCCTACACTGATGTACTTTGGGATAGGGTTTGTACAGAAATTCTCAAAACTATCATCTACAGCAGAAAAGTTAAGGTTTGAGGTTTTCCACACCAAATGAAACAAATGAGCTTTACTGGGTATCAAACGAAAGACAGATATGGCTCTGGAATCAGACTGACCCAGCAAAACACACAAGCAAAACTACAAAATTGTATTCAACCAGATGCATGGAAATATTACTCTGGAGAATTACCACATGATCTCAAAATCAACTGTATTTTAGGAGCTTCTGATCAAGAATATTTGCACATTTCAAATAAATTTCTGCTTGAAATAAGCATCGTATAGATATTATCCTATAACATATCCTCTCCTTGGTATACAAATGAAATTTTAAAAAATCCCATGTTTACAATTTTAAAGGGAAAAACCCCAAGCACTTTCAAAGTAAGTAATTCATTTATGTATTTCAGGAATTAGCTAACCCTTGATAATCTGGAATAAAGAGAAGTTAACAAAAAAGGCTTGGTGAAACAGAATTGCAAATCACCTCTTGTAAAGCAAAGTTGTCATGAAGCACCATGGCCAAGTATAGTATTCAGCTATCTTAAGAGTTACAGAACAAGCTAGCACAGCTCCAGAGCTCTGTCTCCTTCTAGAGAATTGATGAATCTGCTCACTGAAGAACACTCACTTGTGGTTAACTACAGGTCATCTGCTTATTCAAAAGAGGAAAAATAAACACACGTGTAAGACCTCTCATCACTGAACAGAATTCTTTTAACTTTCAAGCAATTGCATGTATTTCCATAAAAATTTTTAAAATCATAACAAAGAATTGAACTGTAAATATCCAGGAAACAGCTGGAAAACAAATCCAGTGAGGCCCAGCCCTCAAGATTATATGAAAAACCTTCAGGGGAGTAAATTCTGTCTGTAGGGAAGGAATCTACATAAGTTACCTCCCAGACCAGAACCACAAATCAACCATCTATCAGCCACAGCCCTGACCCATGGCAGAGAGATAGAGGTCATTACTAGAGGTCTCCTGGAGGCCTCAGCAGAGTAGGTACAGAGCTGCTTTTTACATTTCATGCAACCTGCTGCATGTTCACAAATGGTTGGGTATTGCCAAGGATGAGCAAAATACTCTTCATTATCTTATCTGAGGCATATTTTGAGTCTTCTGTCTGCTTGAAAAAATAGAGTGCTACTCCTGAGGTTCAGCTGCAGGAAGCTACAGGTAACAATGGAAAAAGCTGGTAGAATAAGTCCTGCTCTAACAATCTAGGCTGTAGTAGAAGTACTAAGTTACAATCTGGAAGTAAGATATTTCTGTTTACACAAATTAGTTTTATCTAGCTCAGTACTTGCAACTTTATTTTTATTTACTTCTTTTAGAAATGAAGTTCTTCCTCACTGATGGATACACTTTACACAAACATCTGGCACTTGTTAGCTATCCAGGAGCATACACTGTAAAAGTGCAATCTGTGTAAGCAACTTGCCTCATACATATTTATTTAAATTAAAGTTTTGTTAAGAAATGGCTAATGTTGCACTTCTTTTCTTAAATTATCATTAAATAAAATAATTTATTAATATTTGTGAAAGCCTTTTGTAGGGGAATCTTGATTATCATTCAACAAGCACAAGTACATAATTTAAAATGGTTTATTATTAAATAAACAATACTATAAATAGGCTAGATACACAAGCAAATAAGCTTGTCTAAATATGTTTTAGATGTAAAACAACGCATGTGAAAACAAAAAAAAATTAGTATTACTTACAGCAAAAGAACTAAAAATACTGCTTTGGATTACAGCATTCCTGTTTTCCAAGACTTCAGGAGTCAACTCCCTGAATTCTATGTATTAGCAAGAGAGTAAAAAGTTTGAAAAGACAGGTTTTTACCTCCAACTCCGAGTTTCTCGTTTTTTAACAAACTATTATTTCAGCTCAAGTAGTTAAATAATCTGAAGCAAGGTTTAATCTGAGTCTCTGGAGCACCTCCTTAGACTTTAATAGAATGATTCTCCACTAAATGCTAAAGAAAACTCATGTTACACAGATGACAAAGTACAGGACAACACCTTTTCTGCTAAGATCAGTTGTGGACAAACACACATCTTAGTGACTTATGAGGCAACTTTATCAGCTACCCAAGGGTCAAAATCAATGACAACACCTTAGTTACCAGAAAACTCCACTAAGATTCCAGCTCCACCTTCCACATGTAGTCAGTGTGATGGAGGATTTATCCCCACACACTTTCCTTTCCCAGTAAAATATATGCTATTTTCCATCTCCCTCTCCATAACTCAAAACTGATTCTTCAGCACCATAACTAGCACTGCCATCAGTGCATGAACTAATCATGATGTATTTCAGTTTTTTATGCAAACTTCTCTACACACAACTCTGGCACTGCCTACCAGTCTAACAAGGTTCTGGGCAGCACAAGTTTCACCACAGAATGCATGTTTGAAACTGCTTGTCACAATGTAAAGTTTTTAGATTGCTTTGAGAAAAAGTCATAGATTCTGTCCTGTTCTGCATCCTTCAACTGGCAAATCCAAACATTAAGAGAAAGACACCAATCCTAAAATTATCCACATGGAAAAAGTGTAAGTCCACCTAAGAACAAGGTAAGAATTAAAAATTTAGGTTTTTACTTTCTCAGTCAACAGAGTGTGTTTATATTCCAGCATAAAAAATGTAGTCAAAAGTGTTCTGAAGATTAATGTTTCCCTCAGGGGCTAGAATTAAGTCTGGAGTTTTTATGCCCTAGATCTACAAATCTATCTGGGCAGAACTATCTAGTTGTATGAGGAGTTCTGAATGTTCACATTCAACAAGTGAGGAAATTTTAAATTTAAGCTTCCAAACTTTACAACAAACTCCTAAACATAATAGACAGGAAAACTGTGTGCTTTTTCTCAGCCCCAGCACCAAAACACTAAAGCAGGTCAGGTATTCCTTTAAAAATGAACTATGTTATTTTACCAAATGCAAAGGAAGATAGAAAGTAATTTGTGTGGTTCCAAACTGACAAAGCAAGAGGTCTCATGATAGCAGGGCTTCTAGGCAAAACTCTGCAGGCAGCTCAGGAGCAGTGTCCAAGTGAGCGTGAGCCTCACAGGAAAACCGGGCATCTACTTTGCAACATTTCTGAGTAAATTCTGACCTACAAGCTGGAAAAGGAATGTGGTATGGTTATTATTAGACTCAGTACCTTCAAGTGCCAGGGATATTTTGTCTTTGGAACAGAAGAAAAGCAGCTGACTATGACTGGAAGACACAGAACACCCCGGTGAAAAATTTCCTTTAGCAGCATTCTGCTGGTCTGGGTAATATTTTTTTTTCATGATTAGAACTTTCTCATTAGACTACTACTCTTTGTCTTAGCAGCAGTCTAACAATTTAGAACTAGTAGCATTTCATTAGAAATCATCACTTTTCTGATGACAGTAACTAAAATTTTCCTAAGAAGTTCAACGTATCTGACAAGAAATTGTATCAAATTATTTAAATACTGGACTCTGTCCCACAAGAGAAGTTAAAACATGTAATCAAAAAATACAACATCCGAACATGTATAATATTCTAAAACTTGAGAAGCTTTAATGAGAAGTACAACAATGCAAGACAAACATTCTTACTATAAAGAAACAATCCTGAGAGTTAAGAAGTCTTACCAGCAACTTTTCCCTCCATTCTAGTGATCAGACAGGACATACAGGTACTTGCAGTACAAAGCTATATAATCTTTGTACTGCAGTACAAAGCTATATAAGCAAGAGTGCTTCAATGGTGAGAATCCACAGCAGATAAACTGAGAAAGAAAAAGTACGGCCCCAGAGTGCACAAAGTCAAGCAGCTCCCTCACAGGACTTTCTCCCCTCTTTCCTAAGCCTGTGGCTGCAGCTACAGCCCTGCTCCAAGAGGACAACACATAAAAACAGGAAAGAGGGGAAGAGAGAATTTCACTAACAGGACAGACACTTCAGAAACTTTTCAGAACAAACAAGTGACATCTGAACTCGACTGTCAGTCGGATGGGTCTCTATCATGGTGCAATGCTTGTAAAAACATTTGCTAAAACTGGACAGCTCAAATAAAACTGTTGTATTGCTCTCCAAAATGCTCATTTGCACTGAAGGAGGTGAACTTCACCAGATATAACACTCCTAATAAAAGGAGCTGATATCTACCAAAATTCTACAGACAAAAGGAGAACCTGGAGACTATGTGAACACATTGCCAACAGTGGCATTAGAATAAACATCACCACTATTTACCTACATACCCACAAAAAGCAGCCCAATCACAACTGAATGCATGTTAATTTTTCTAGTAACTTATAAAATTATTTGTAAAGATTCACTTCTCCTCATCTGAGTACCTTACCTGCGCTCACAATCTCTGTACACTGAATTTCACCCTCTGAACAACCGCCTTTTTTTAATCAGATACCAAACAGGCCCATCTGGAGAGAGCAGAGTGATGTTCTCTGCCTCTTTTTGAATACACAATTTTAGATGCCAGCTAAATCTGCCTTGTGAAAGAATAAAAGTAGAGAGAGGCTAGATTTCAGTAATCCTAAAAACAGCTAAGCAGGTTGCCTGTCATGATACGTAGTTTAGAGAAATTCGTAACTGATCCCACAGAATAAAAGCATCACTAGGCATGATGCTGGTTCTCCCTGCAGCTTCTCCTTCACACACCTCTTAGAGTGTTGATGCTGTGGCAGAGACTTTCTAGTGAACTCATGTTGCTGCCACCACAGTACTCAGTGAGTGCACAGCCATTTTGGCCATTCCACTCTCAAATGCATCTTCAAGTCCTTCCCATTAGAAAAAGAAGTGTCTTATACCCTATAAAAAGCTTGTAGGAAGCAAAATACAATGAATCTCACAGGGAACATAAATCATTAATAATTAAGGCATTTAAATTGTTAACTAGTAAAGTCGTATTTCTCAGATTTAAAATAGAGCCAAATGAAAAAGTCAACCTGAAATTTAGGACCAGGGAAAATACTAATACATGCATGCAATAAAAATGTCATGTAATTTTAAATTACAGTAAGGCTGGAAAAAAATCACCTTATCCTTTAGAGCACCATGCATCACCCCAGTGCCCAAATTACACGGAATAAAAAGATGAACATGGAAGAGGACATTTAAGTACAGAAAGAACAGACTGCTCAGAGCAGCTGCTCTCAAAGGATTTAGTAACAATACTTTAACAAAGTAAACTGAAAAATGTATTTAGAAAAAGTAAACTGAAAAACTTCTGCCCTAGAAAAAGTTAGATTGCCTAATCAGCCACCTTTATAAGCTAGACAGAACCACAGGAGCACCTAATAAAATACACTTACTGCAAATCATTGCTATTGTTCTACACTCTTATAACTTTATCCTTACAAAATTATGATTTTAGCACTGTTATTCTTATATCTTACATAATTAAAAGCTCACTCCAATTCTGCACAGCAAGGCAGTTGCTTTCCACAGGTATGGCAGGTCTGACACACAAACAGCAGCCTGCTCATGTTGAGGCTGGGTCCATAACACACATCAGGGCAGAGAGTGCACCTGAATCAATGCCAAAAGAATTCTTCAGAAACACCACAGTTTGCCTTCAGCTCTCCATAAGAGGAGTCTTTAGGACTTTTCAGCTTCCTGATAAAACCAAGACTGTTGCTAGTAAGAGAGCATAGATATCAAGTACAATGCAGCCAAATATAGCCAGTTGGGAAAGTTTAGTATTATCCTCAATCTTATAGCTTTTACATCAGACACTTTTTTTCACTGTCTTTTCATTACAGCCTTTCATCTTTATTCACCAAATTTATATATCCCACTCAATTTTATCTTCATTCCACTGTATAATTCTGCAATGGAAATTGTCACTTGAAAGGATGTCATCTTTAATACACTGTTTCTTCACAAGGCTTCAAGACTGTATTATCTATGTTAGGTCATCAATAACTTTTTGTTCAGTGATACACTGAATGTATTCAGTCCAGAACTGTCAATTCTCTTGTTAAGGTTTACACAAGTACAAGGGAAAACTGCAAGCTCAATTTTTAATTTTTTTTTTTTCAAAACGCCGGGGGAGTTGTGGATTTTAAAAAAGTATTTGTGTAGCAAAGAAATAATTTTACACATATAGTACAACTAACCAGAGGAGCTGTCTCAAGCTTTTTTTTTTTTTTTTTTTTCATACTAGCTAGCTCATTGTTTGGAGCATCTATATATTTCTACATTTGGGATGAAGAATGGAGCTGAAAGCTGACTGGAAGACACAAATTAAGTTAGATAACAACAACCTTGTGTGGCAGCAGGAAAGCAGCCAAATCTCATTTATTATCCATACCAACAGACTTTTGTTAGGTTTTGTTAGGTGAGGATTTTTGAGTGGTTTTCAGCAAGGGGAAGAGCATTCTAGCCTTCTAAACCTCATAGTGAGCACTCATCTGCATTATGCACTATCTGGAGACTTTGAGCTCTTCTAACAAGATCACCCATGCAAAAATCTAGACAGGAAGATTAGAGCACTGATGAACAGTAAAATAAAACATGGAGAAAATGGTAGCATTTTCTTATCCATGTGGAAGTACTGAAAGGTATTCTCTCTGCTTCTGCTGCCTGAGTATTTCAAAGCATGACATTCAACAAATCACCTAGACCATGAAAACTGCGTAACCAAATGCAGATGTGCCTCTTCAAGCAAGAAGTGTAACTACTTCTATCAAACATCCAACTCACAAGCAACAGGAGAGAACCTATAAAGCAGAAGAGCATTTTCCCTACATATCTCATCACAGGGTTACCAAAAACCCTAAAGGTTTTCACAGAGTTGTGCAAGTTCTCAAAAGGAGTTTTGGACTTATGAGACAGAACATGAATATTTCAGTTTTGTCAGCACCATGTGACTAAATAAGATAGCCTATTCTTCAGCTCAAATTATGATGAAAGTTTCATGTAGTATCATAACTGTTTTATCAAAACCTGCTCAAAACTTATCCACAAAGAAAAACTAAGACCAAAAAAACTCTGTCTCATGATGAAACCTGTTCCCATTACAAGTTCGTTCCAAGAACACAGCTTTAACAAATGCTGTCTCATAGCTTCTGTAACTTTCCCCACTTTCTCATGCTCTAGAAGCAATGTCATTAGCTGGGATATATCAGGAAATACAAAACGGTGGTGAATTAATTTCTTCACACTTCATGAAATGTCCTCTCATGTAACAACCAACTCCACAGGCACCATTCTAATTAGAAATCAATTCTTCTCTACTAGCCCTTCTCACTTTGTTCTAGAATCGTTCTCAATTGTTCTATAATTGTTCACTCTTGGGACTATATTCCTAGACAGTTTCTGCACAGGAGATCAACCAAAACCAGAAGATTCTAAAGAATTCCTCATGCTGGACCCATCCTTAGAAGGGAATAAAGTGTTATCTTCCAGAGGAAACAAAGGTGGCTCAAATGAAGGTGCTCCTGTGGGCACCTTCTCTTAAGTTCTGCTGGTTTACCCTAATTGTCCCAGCCAAATTAACTCTACTGGAGTAGAACTTGCTCAAATGCCCCAAGCTCCCTTTGATGCTGTGTTCTCCAGCTTTTGCTCTCAGCTGCCACGTGACGATTCTCTAGGTTGTTAAACAGCTGCTGTGTTCAATCTCTGAGGTAGCTGCACTTCAGTGATAAAGTAAGTGAACCTATATATAGTTTGTAAATCCATTTGTTATGTCTAAAGTACTTTGAGATTTAGAATATGCAAGAAAGCATTCATATTAAGCCTTTTAAACTCTAAAAAGGGGGACTGCCATAACTGGCAGGATCCATGTTCAATCACTTTGTACTTAACGGTTTGAAAAAAATTGCATTTCTAAAAATTATTTAGAATTTTACTCCACTTTTCAAAGCATGAAGTTAAAT
Organism: Cisticola juncidis; assembly: GCA_013400215.1. NCBI lineage: Eukaryota > Metazoa > Chordata > Aves > Passeriformes > Cisticolidae > Cisticola > Cisticola juncidis. The sequence continues at coordinate 395,032 of VXBR01011355.1, forward strand.
GTTCCCATTTCTAAAAATAATAATAAAAATCAATAACTATTATTCAGTATTCATTTGATATTTCACAATGGACCACTGTGAATTTGAACTCCAGGAACAGTTGCTGTTTCAAGCCTCCGAAGGGTTATTATATACAGCACAGAGAAATAATAATTTAAAAACACGTATAAAAAAAGCAGAAAACATCCTTTCTTTTGAAATCTAACTAAAGATGTTAAAAGACTGAAACAAATTAATTAAAATTACCAACTTACAGTAATAATGGCACTGATAACAAAACAGATATAGACAGAGTCTAGTTACAACAGGTAATAGATGCAGGAAAGACTATCCATTAATACCGTGGGCTCAAAGCAACACGCTTCACTTTTAGGAAACATACCAGCAGAAATAACTAGTGTATTATCCTGTGGTTGCTTAGAGATGACTTAACGAGTTCCTGAGAACAGGCCATTAGCTAGCATTTGCTTTTGCTATTAAAGCTGGATACTGTTTTCACCCCTTCTCTTGTCTCCCGCAGCTCAGCACCTGTCTTTGTTTGGGAGTGACATCTATTTCTTTTTTTCCACCAGGAATTCGGTGCATTTT
>VXBR01011355.1:398119-443335 GCA_013400215.1 Cisticola juncidis
GACCCTAAATGTAAAGCTCAGAATTTATTCTGTGAATACTTTAAATGCAATCACTGAACAATTTTATATTCACTAAAAAGCTGAAGAATTTGGAATGTAAGACTAGAGAACATATATTCAGCCTCTCAAAACATGCATATGGTATAAGAAACTGCAACTAGGAAACACTGATTTAGGCCACTTGTGCCTCTAACCAGCACTAACTAATCATGTGAAAATGCTGAAATGCTCAACAGCAACTAAGGTACAAGATGAGAGCAAAGATCCTACTACTCTGTGGAGCATCTTACCCTTAAACAGGTTAATGCATTTGTACCTTGGAAAATGTGATAGAATGCAGAGCTAGCAGAAGGCAGAATAGTCTCCTTACAGATCTTGTACACCTCTGTATTAGCTAGAAATTGGATCAAAACTTGAATTTCTTCATAAATTTTGTTGATAACTAACGTAACACTGCTAATAACCATGTAAGTCTTGGTCTCTTTTCCCACTGCTATTTGCTTTCAATTTCTTACAGCTATATGCTCAGATTTATGACATAGGTGAAAGGTTTGTTTACTGACAGATTCGCTTTTCTTCCTTTTTAATTTAATGTGGTATCACCTGGTTTCAGTGCTAGGAATTTGGGAACTTCTGCACATTTTTATCCTCTCTTCAATGCTGTTCATCATCTGGTCTTCTTCCATTCTGCAGCATTAACTTACTACTAATGCACAAAATGGCTTTTGATCAGTCTTTCTCTGAAAATGCTGCCTTAGTCCCTGGCTTTTTACTGGGATTTATCCTTTGGACTTTTTACACCTCCTTTACTGAAGGACCGAAAGGAATCTCAGGTGGTAAATCAAACAATGCTGTTCACAGCATTCACTTAACAGCCCCACCTCAAACCCCTATTTTTTTTAAGTTCTATGTTAGTAAGAATAAATGGAAGACTTATTACAACCTGAAATCATAGATTTCCCATTTTCCTTATCTTTCTCTTTCTCTGTTTTTTTATATAAATTGTCAAGATATCTGAATGTTAAACTCATTTTCTTTCTCTTTTCTTATCAATTGAAGTGCTTTCCCAAAAATTTACAACACGATACAATCAGCTTCCTTTAATCTCAGAAAGCAAGAAAACCATCAAGCAGTCCTTGAATTCTGGAAGGCCAGACCATCTAGCTCAATATGAGGTTTAAAAGCTTCTACATTTTGCAGGTGTGAAGCCAAATTCAAATGTGAATACCCAGAACTTCTGATCTCCTGAAAATACCATCTTAGAGCACCCCAGATGATGACATGAAAGTTCACCTCCAGCTCCTCAGCACCAAATTCAGCCTGGTAAGAACCAGTCAGCAGAAAAGCAAGTGCTTGTTTTGGGTTTGGAAGGTTGGGTTTGTTTGTCTATGTTAATTTACCTGTATTCTGGCAGAGACATTCCAGCAAATTCTAGTTTGCTGACCAAATGCTCGTCAGCTGGAAAATTTCCAAACAGAGCAGCTGCATGGCATGCTCTCTTCACAGCAATGAGGATGCAGCTTAAATGTGGAACAGGAAAAGCATAAACAGTCCCCTTTACACTAATAGACTACCTAAAAATTCCTGCTTAATTCTGCTTAATCCTGCTACCTCTGAAAGGCAGGGTCGAGAGCCAAGTGAGCTTCAGGAGAATCCTGCTCCCCTTTTGTCCCAGCTTTGTCCCCAGACACTCACCTCAGGTCTCAGAACAGCCTTCCTGCAGGCCTGGCACACGGGGCCGCTCCGCGAGAAACTCAGCGGAAGCTGACGGGTTCGATTCTGGCAAGTGGGGTCCTCGCATATTAACCAACCCTGCAGAAAGAAAGAACATAGAAAAAATCATTTTCTACCCTAAATTCAAGTTATAGCTTGTTTTGATTCCACCTAAAAATGAATCATAGTCAAGGAAGAGAAATATTTCAACTTTAACATCATCTGTGAATCTGGTACTGTAATACATATAAAGATGAAGGTCCTTTAAGGACCTTGTTTAAACACAACTAATGGCAGACAACAAAGCTGGAGTTTTCTTGCTTCAAAATCCCACACTTTGCACACTGCAGTCATCCCTTCTTTGAAATATACTGAAACCTCTGCTCTTCCCCAGTTACAATAAGATTAACATACAACAGGAGTACTTTATCAAGCTATGTAGACCATTCAGCAAGACACTCCACTCCATTCTGCAAGACGTGTAATAAATTAAATATTTAAGAAAAATGCCATTTCTTTGCTTGTGCTTTAGAGGGCAGAAACAGTTTTAAGTTTTCTGTTTTCTGATGGAAGCCATAAGCTTTCCTTTCTGCGGCTTTTTAAAGTTCTTGTTGATTTTTTTCAGAAAATTTCCAAGACTTCAACATCAACTGATTTATTTAGGAAAAACAAACATTTTGCTGAGTTAAAATGAAATAAAATCTGAGCCAGTTTGCCCTATGTCAGCTCAGGGAGACAATGCAAAAGGCTTCTCTTAAGACTATGCAAGAAGGAATGATCCCAGGACTGGAAGGGATGAACTTCTTGTGCCAAGTTCAGCCATGGGCTAAAAACAATGCTACACCCCATCCCTAAGAATAACCAAAAGAAGATAGTTAAGGACTGGCAAAAGAGAAAGGACATGGTAAAACTCTTCCAAGATTCTCCCAGCTTTTGGAAAGAGCTAGAGGATCACCTGAATCACTGTCTCTGTATTCACTGGTGACTGAACTGATGCATTAATGATGCATTAAAGACCCCAATGAACTCCAAGTCCTTTTCAAACCCATGTAAACTTTTAGCATCTGCAACATCCTGCAGAACAACTATGAACTATATGGAAAAGTACTTTATCTTTCTTGAACACACACACACACACACAGAACTTCTCTTTTAACACTTTCTAGTTCTTGCATCAGGAGAGACAAGGAAAAATCATTCTGCATTTATCTTCTTTGTGCCACTCATGATTTTATAGACCTCCATCACATCACCTTCAATCAAAGTCTTTTCCAAACCACAGTCGTAATTTACTTAGTTGTTCCTTGCCTGGAAACCACTCCAAATCTTTGTTGCCCTTCTCTGAATTTGTTCCAGGTCTTTTTGGAAATGAGGGAGTAGGGGAAAATGGGACAAGTGGGGAGGGAGATGAAACCAGTACTGCACACTGTATTCAGATACTGACGAACATGAATTTATACAGAAACAAAATGGTATTTACCATCTTGTTCTCTGCTCCTTTCTCTCCTCAATTTCTGTCTGCCTAGAGCACACTACTGAGCATTTGGGCATTAAGCAGTCATTTCCAGGAAGACATTTATTATTTTTCAAGAATTATAATTTTATTCTTCCCTACTATGTCAATACATACATTGGACCCAAAATTAAGACTGGGTTTTTACCATTTCCTCATTTCACCTTACTTGGCAGAGTTTCTACTGTTAACTGAGAAGTCAACTTAGTCTTCCTGCAGCTATTCTCAAGCAGTTCCTGCTTTTACCACCCTGAGCAGCTCAGCCCTGTCAAACTCTGCATTTCAAACTACTGGCTGATGATGTCTCTGCTGGGAATAGTGACTGGTTGTTTTTGCACACTTCCAAATTTTTGTTGCTCCCACAAAGAAGTTAAACTCCATACCCAGATCCCTGGTACTTTGACAGAAATGTTATGAATCAGAGAACAACTCAAGAAGTTGCTTGCTTCCATTCCCACTAGCTCTTTGACAAGCTGTCCCAATGTTATGCTCTGGCAATGACTTCTACCTAATTTCCACTTGGATTTCAACCTAAAAATATACACTATAACAATTTTGGAAGTGATCCAAGACTGTTTTAGTTCTTCTTTACCTTTTTAAGATGAAACTTCAAATCCTTTCCAAATAACTTCATTTATTCCAGAAACCTCTCCTCTTTCACCATCTCTACAGCCATGTCATATACTCAGTATTATCCCACTTGGTGCCAAATCCATCAAAACACTTCCTGCTGCCCTTGCAGAGCAGAGCTTTTATGTCCATGTGGGCAAACCAGAAAAAACTGTGTGGAGAACATCACAGCAATGCCAATGTACATAGCACTTCCTGAAATGTGTGCTTAAGCCCATAGTGCAGGATTGGAAAGAGTGTATTTACATATGCAGTTAGATTCATTTCACCCAACTCTGAGATCTAGAAGTCTGATACCCAGTTTAAGCTTATTCATTATTATCCATTAACTTACCCTATGATTCATTCACAGTAAATGGAGAAAGAAAAAACTTCTCTTCACCTAACAGATTTTGGGATTTCTAAACGGAGAAAGAAAAAAAATCTCCAAAAGCAATTCAGCTAACAGATTTTGGGATGAGGAAATCCTCCCTGCCCTAGACCCTCTTAATAAAGTAAGGAGTTTTGGAAACAGTACCATCAGTGTATCTGATAACTAAGTATAAACTTTATTATTACATGGATCAGCAATGTAAATCATGACATCATGACATTTAAAACTGCACAGTGAGAAAATGTAAAGTATTCAAAAACCTTCTGTGACTTGGCTCTAGCACAACTGTTACCCTAGCAGTTCTAGTACCACCTTCTTTATCATACACAATCTATTTATGACAAATACTTCAGAACTGACATGAGCAACATAAGAAACTGCTCACCAAGACTGAGCTACTCCATCAACACACGGTTCACCACAAGAAATCCTAACTTAAGGCCTGACCTAAGAGACAGCTGACCTGTGTCTTCTGAAGTCAGCAGGTACAAAAGAGCCTCAAGTGAAAAAGACAGGCTTTGGCTCTCTTTTGCACATGGACCTAAGATTTATCTCTAAAAGAGGAAAGCATTTATTTGTTGTCTCACACTGATTAAATAACTCAGTTTAAAAAGCCATGGAATAATCTTCTACCAAAAAAAAGCTACTCAAGGATAGCATTGAGATCTTTAGGCACTCACCTGAGTATATGAGTACCAAGAATATCATTAGAGCCACCGTGAGGGAAAACACGAAAACATTTTTGTAAGGATAATGAATTCTCACAGATCTTGCATTAAGTTAATTTTTAGAGACAAAAGACATGCTCTGATTGGAAATTTGTTTATTCTGTGGCATCTCTACCTCCTGTGAAACATCTGGCAGCAATCTGACATAAAAGGCACCTTAAAATACACAGGCAGGCAGGGGGAGGTGTGGAGGGAGTCCTCACCCATTCCAAAACCCTCCTGTTGAAGAGTATTAATTGTTTCAGCTGTAACTGTGAAAAGATTCTGTGCACACAAAGAGAACATTCATGACTCAAAACATATTAAATGACTACATCTGAACTTTGAAACAATTTGTTATACTAGAAAAACAAATAATGAAAACTGGCAGATAGATATTTTGCTAGGGAATGCAACTGCAACTGAAAAAACAAAACCTGGAATGGGAACAGCATCCCAGCTTCAGCTGAACAGAATACTCAAAAGGAGACAACCATGAAAATAATGTATGAGAAAAGTAACTGTGTTTTCTGCCACCTGTTGGCCTTTTTAGCTAACAATTATGAAACAAAGGACTGCACCACTCATAAGGTATGGCTTCTACTGTCTTGCAAGGGAATGCATAAGGCAAGGTCCTCTCAAACTAACACTGAGTAATGATATTTGAAGCAAGCTTCTTTATGCAACCGTTTCAGTCTAATGCAGTCACTGTTGAAAGCACTGGGAGGCTCTGCTGGTCACAAAAAAATTGGTGAAAAGAGACTCTAAACCTCCTGATTTAACTAAAAACCATAGCTTAGGATAAAAATAACCACTCAGATTCAATAGCTTACTATTATCCTTTTTTTCAGCTACTAAGAAATAATGATCAAAATATACAAGTTTTACTGAGCAGTACATTTCTCAATAAACTATATTCAAAAAATGAAGATTTAAGTTATTGCCTACAATAAAATGCACAAACGTGTTGAGTAGATACTAACAAAGTGGATGTCACTTCAATTCATATAGAAAACAGTTAGTGTCATTTGTATAGACTTCCCACCAGTTATAATTAATAGTAAAGAGGTCTTTTCTTCTTTGTCACCTCTCTATTCAGGCCTTATTTGCGTTTGTACTTGCTATCTGTTAATCTCTCGTAACAAATGACAACAATAACTGTTGCTATTATGCATGGAAATTAAACATGTAGATAACTGTGTGAAGGGAGCTATTTTTGAAAAAAGCAGTATCAGAAACACGTAGCTCTTTATGTGTCTTGTTTTGCTTTGATAATTAAGCCATAGCCTTGATTTCTTTTAAACAAAAACCTTTTCCATGCACATGCATGTTGCAATCAAATTCAATACATGCATTATGTTCTGATTCAATCTGTTCAAGTGCATTATTGTTAACCCTTATTTGATCCATGTCTGTCATCTTCACTGACCAAATAAAACCAATCCTTCATTTCCCAGCAGCTATCATTGAGTCTGTAAATTAATTTGCAGTAGATCAAACAAAATCATAATAGGGAACCTTCAGCTTTGTTCTACTTGGTATATGCAACACTGTGGGAAATGAAATACAAGTTGACAGAGGGGAAAAAAAGCAACTAGCGTTTCCAAACATCCATCCCACAAATACTTAGTGTATTTTAAAATAAAAAAGTATGTGAAAAAACCCTGAAATACATGCACAATATAAAAGAAAATCCCTGAAGAGTATTAAGTCCATGAACTGTAGCTAATAGGGAGACATTTGCAAGTCAAAAGTAATTTTTGTTTCTTTGTTAGTCCGTTCTTGAGAATTAGCCTCTCCCATTCTAATGATCAACAAGCATTAGGAATATTACCCCAAAATACAGAGGCAAGTGGTTTTGCAACAGCCTTTCAAACAGAAGTTGCAGGGGTCAACAACATGCATTTACTGAGCTTTATCTTAATAATTTTTACAAATTACATTTGACAATGTAGCTTGGTTGCCTGCTACAGTAGAGGACTGAATGTGCTTCTCTAAGACACTTCAGTTCTGCATCTGTTCCTGCCTTCAGAGTCTGGATGCTGAGGCACTATAACATTTTAAGTTCACATGCAATAAAAAAATGCACTGGTAAAAAGCAGAAAGCTACAAGCACTGGAAATTATTCAGAAGTCACTATCAGTTACTTCAGAGTTGAATTCACTTATAATCCATGCTTGCTTCTCTGCAATCTTCTTCCCCATTGAAGGCAATATGAACGTTGATTGTTGAAAATGGGATCTTGGTGGATGATGTCCAATCTCAGATGGCTGCCATATCTGAGCACATTACACCCCAAACCCACATCTCCAGCACTGCAGAGCTGAAGCCATCACCTTACACCATCAAACCCACCAGAAGGGAAGCATAGGAACCCAGCCTGAACACCCTACCCTTGTCAGCCAGCTTAAGCCTGCTGCTCATGTCACTGAGCAGCAAACCAGTTTGTGGAAGGCTGAATGTGAGAGACAAGGCAATGAAGATCTTCTGATCCAGGTACCACTGTGAGATGCTAATCATGACACTTGCACTTCACACTGGTCTTTCTTTTCACACTACTCTTACAAAAGCATATTACTTGCACTCATTCCAAGACCAGAAGCTTGTTTTCCTGACAACACACATTATTATGAATAGTATTGCCTAACAGGGTAAATCTGGCTGAAATGGCTTGAAATCCACCGGAAGGATTGAAATCCTCTGGAAGAAATTCCACCTGCAGTACTGAATTACTGGATACACTATCAAATCTATTGATCTCCCCAAGCAATATTAAAAGGCAAATTATTTTATGAAGTTACATCAAGCAGTGCATCATGGCAACAGAGGACTTAACTCAGTGACCTGAAAGTTACCAGTTCCAATTGCAATAATTTGTTCCACACTGTGGTGTGTTCTCCCTGTCCCACTTGTGTCTTCTGTAAATAGCTGAGTGTTTGGGGGAACAGACAAACTTTCCTAGTAGTAGACAACATGTCAGGAACTAGGACCACAACTTCTGTTTGTGTGTTCTTTGGCCAATGTTTTGACTGTCAGTAATAGCTACATCTTCTGAGAATTACATCATGATTCCACACTTCCAACGTGAAAGGTGATAAGAATATTGACTTAAAGATGAATTCTTGCTGTAATGTCAGTGAAGATTTTCTGCTGCGTACCAGAAACCAAATTATTTTGAAGTAATTTCAACTTCTAATCTGCTTTCTTGCCTGCTCAGAACAAAGAAACATTCTAGTAATAACACTGGCACAATCCAGTGCATCTGCCCTACCTTGGTGAGATACCAGCAGCAATGAAAGTCTGAGTGACAGTGTGAGAAGCAGTGTCATGCACTAGAATTTCAGCAGACAGAGCAGACCTGAGTGACACCTACCTTCCACTGCTACAATACCAAGAAGAAATCCCCTCAGGTCTGGAATGCTATCATAAACAGTGAAATAAGACTCCATCACAAAACTTCACCCACTTAGTAATGTGAATCACAGAATCATTAGCCTTGGGAAAAACCTCTAAGATCAGAGTCTAGCCACTATCCCAGCAGCCCAGCTGCCACATCCACACCTTTTGAACACTTTCAGATGCAGTGATTCCACCACTTCAGTGAAACTGAGCATTGCTTAGGTTCCTCAAGCAACACCACACATTATCATGGGGAAATATACCTGATAAAAACCTCAGAGGATGCATTGTTACAAACAAACCAATGCTACTGCTGCTACACACGAGAAAGTCACAGACTCCTTTAACTTTTGAAAGGGTTTTTCCAGATGGAGGACTTGCTGAGGTCAGAATTGGTACGACTACAAACACACACTTCTCTCCTGCAGGAACAGTAACTCTGCAGAGTCCTGGTGCCTGCCTGCTCTGTGCACTTCCTGTAGCTGCTTCACTCTGAATGTCCCTCCAGAGCAAGGACAAAGACACATCAGAGAGCTGTGCTTGAATGATCCCATGGATGGAGTGGCTTATCTGTGAGACCACCAAAGCAGAGTCAGTGTAGAACACTCTGATCAGGAGGGCTCCTCACAGGTGACACCTTAAGACATCTGCCTTTGCCAAGTCTGTGTGTCTCCTGACAGCCTGAGCAGACACAGCCACTCCTCTGGAGCTTGCAGCTACTAATGGACACAACCTGGAGATGAGATTATCTGAATTTATATAGGACTGCATGAACACATGAAAGGGACACTTTGTGATGTTTAAAAACCCACCCCAAGGTCATCCCCCTTGGGCACCAGAAAGAAAAGAATAAGCAAATTCTTAATAAAGGCAAAATTCTAAGATCATTTTGGCAGAAAAAAATATTTTGAGGGAAACAAAAAGAATGTGCAGCCACAGAAGAGCATAATATATCTAGAAAATGAGCCATCAGGCTTCCTTTCTTTCCTCTCTCAAAAGAAAAATGACAACTATCAGAAATTAGGCCTTTATAAGGAGCATCTTATCTGTTTTGGTATGTTTCCTATTAAGGACTATCTCCTTGATAAGTAATAAACAGGCACACTATTTACAAGAATCACGCAAACCAACCCTAAAAAATGGAGTAATGAAGTTAAAAGCAATCACTGATGCAAAATTCTGGGTCAGCAACTTTTCCAGGATCCTTCAAAGCTTGGTATTTTCCAAGCAAATCAGTTACTAAGCACTAATGAAAACATGTATCTGTGACACCATGAGAAAGATGTCAATTTATCTGTGAAGGAAATCCGGAGGACTTGCAAAGTCACTTCCATTAGAGAGCTTGGACACATTGAGATCTCAGAGTAGTATATAGAGAAACGCTGTTATTGATATTATCAGGCATTCCAACCTTTTTTTCACTTCAACAAAAAATTGATGGAGAAGCTCTCTCCACTTCTTTCATATGTTATTACAAGGAGATCAAATCACACTAAATCAAAAGCCCTAATGTTATGTTCATGAGAACCCTTGCTAGAGAAGAGATATGTCTGAACTCCATCTGAGAATTTTGAAATGTAAAAGAGTTTCACAGCAAGGAGTGTGTGCAAGGTCTTTCTATCAGGTGTAACTGAAACTTTTAAGTCAAAAATATTTTAGAACTCAGTTGAAATGTTTGTACTCTGATTTGAGTATATAAGACAGAGATGATTTTCAATAATTTTTTAAGGTTTTATATCCCTTTAACATTAAATCATCATTGAATAATAAATTTCTTGGGCACTTTACAGACTCTTCAAATAAATTGTTTTATAAAAGGACAAGAGTCCACTATTGATGCTGGCTGACTGGAGCTTTTATCTTTTCAAGTGGGATGGGTACCATGTTAAAAACACGCTGCCAAGCTTGTTGCAGCTGAAAGATATTGCAGCATATGCATAGAATAGTGAAACATCTTAGGCTAGCATAAATTCCTTATACATTTACCCTCCAGCATCAATCCCTGACCCAGGGAATGCTTATTCTATGTTCTCTGATATTTTGTTAGGTGGTGAGTACATTTTGGCAATGCAAATAGTTTTAGTAACTATTATAATAACAACAACTGAAATTAGTTCCTGACATTTATATATAAAGCTAATATAATATAATGCATTAAGTTACCTGATCACAGATATAGCACAGTATATGACTATTCAGATCACAAGAGAAGTACCTATTTTATCAACTCACTCTTGGCCATTGACTTCATATTAACTTTTCTTTTTCTGTACAATAAATATTGTAGCTAGCTTTTCATCCAGAAAAAAAATAGGTTACATTTCCTGGAGTGAGTATTTTTAGCCTGATGTTACCTGATCATCCAATTTAAGGAAAATGTAAACAGTGACCACAGCATTTCACACTCCATTTCATGCTGCCTCACTTGAATGGAAGCTGGATGGTGTGAATTCAATTGCTTTTCTAAGCATTTCCTTATTTTCAGAGCTTCTTGAGCTTTGGCCTATATCAGAATTCAGCTGTGGGATGGAGTGGATAACAAAAACTCTTACAAAGAAAGGAAATTCCTCTCCTGGAGGTTCACTCTCCTAGCTCCTCTAGAATTCCACATTATCCAGGCTGATGAACAGATAAGACATGCTCTCTTAGGAAAAATACAAAACCGTCTCTTACATGAAAGATGAAATGAGGAAATATACTTTTGGAAGTGTATTACTTGAAAGCAGTACAGCTCCTAGAGAAGCCTAGTTATATATCCAGTATTATTATCACATGACCCACATTAAAGGATGCTATCAAACTGAAGCATCTGAGCCAGAAACTTCCTAGTGGAAGGCAAATGATCACTTTAACACTCAATGCTGGCAAAAGAGGACACTCACTCCAAAATGCTCCTGTTCTCGTATCTGTTGTCTCAGCTGCCCATCTGAGATCCTCCTATCTCAGTTCCCAACTGGAAAACTGTGACCCCAAAGGCACCTGGCATTAATGGGAACTATACTTTCACAGGATCACACAGAGGGTCCAAAACTACACACGAATTGAAGGCAATGTTACATTGACTGACTACCTCAAAGAAAGCATGAATGAGAACATTCAGGTAGTGTACCTGAATTTCTCAGAACACAAAATGCCCTTCCATCTTAAAAAAGCTGGTGATTACTAGAATGGTAAAAGCTCTGATATGGATTCCAGGTGGCCCTTGGAGAAGTGAAGCTGCCAAGTACACTGATCTGAAACATACAGAATACTACCCTTTGGATTTTATGGAAAATGGCCATAAATTTCAGAGGATTTAACCCACAACAACATTCTGTCCCATAGCATACTTTTTAGGAGTTCCTCAGAACTTGCATATCCCATAGTCCAGTCAGCACTGTTGTGAGGCAAAGTCAGCCACAGAATATCAAATGCCTGTTTAGAGGCTACCAAAAATGGAAGTCTATAGAGTTTCAGGAATGGTATTTTGTAATTCTGAATATTTCAAAATAACAGAACTTGAATTGAATTCTAATCCATAACTGGAAAAAAAAATTAAAATAAGGAAACCATCCAATATCAAAAGAAAACTTCATTATTTTCAAGAAAATATTATTTTCAGCACTATCTGTTATAGCAGTTTTACCACTAAAAGTCTTAGAGGTGTGTGTATGTGATCAAAGCAAGAGATAACTGAAGAAGCAAGAAGTGCACCCTAGCCTTACCCTTCCCCCAAGACATGAAACACTCAATCTAACATCAAAAATGTTTTAAACAAAATTATCAAACAAGACATAAGTGAAAAATACCTTGTAGGTCAATGTAAGAGTTTTACATGTTATTAAAAATTGATTTTTTAAAGATCCCTTTAGATGTACAGTCACATGTCATTTCATAAATGTTATTTGAAACTTATTGATCTCATTTGTGCAAAGCTCAGGCTCCATCATCAGCCTGCTGAAAGGATAATAGAGCACTCCAAACCCTTGTGAAAGATTTGATGCAAACAGTGGCCATCATTTCAGCACATGTAATAGCACCACAAGTGGACAAATTCCAACTTTAACAGTGGTACATTACAAACTAAATTAGCAAATATGTTCTGCTTTACTTCACATCAAATCCAATACCTTGGTCTCCTTATCTTCACTAAAATAAGGTTCTAGGCACCAAAATACACGCTGCAAAAGATGACAAAGTGTTCTCACGCTAACATACCACTCACAAGGAGACCAGCTATTACCAACAACTTTATTTCACTTAAGACAAACTGAAAACAGCTAACTGGACTTTGAGCAAGCAACTGAGAGAAGATGTACTTAAAATGACTACACATGGAAAACTAAATTGAGAAAAGGATCAGTGAAAGAAGCCTTATGGATTTCTGTACTGAGAGCGAAAACCTCTAGGAGGATATTTAAGTCCATTCTGCCAAAACACTCTCCCTATTCACACAACTGAAAGGAAGCCATACTCTTAGGCTACAATAGGTCACAACTAAGTACAGTACCTTGCTTCAGAAAGAACTTTGCTTTGTCTGTCAACTATCAACAAAGCACAAAGAGCTCATACAGCCCATCCATGTATTGCTTGTCAAGGAGTCTAGCAACATACAAACAGTAAGAACTCAAAAGATTTCTTAAAAACTATTGCCTCTAGTTTGGTTAGAAAGCTAGAAACACTTTACTGCTCCCAATTATTACACAATTTTGTTATCTTCCTTAATCCCTCAGATTTTTGTACAGTCCTTGAATTTTTCAAACTTGTCATACTGAACTTCCTGCAAGACATCAGATGTAAGACAGAACGCACAAAGGTTTTGCTCATATACATGGCACCTACAGTAAGCTTTGTCAACTCCAGTATATATTTCAAGATGGTAAAGAGACAAAAAAATTGTTTATGTAAAACATTTATCTTTGCAATATGGTTATGAACATCTCTGAATACAGGAGTTAACAGAGCTCTGAAAACTTCAGAAGTGGTAACGCACATACATGAGTATGTAAGTTCAGAGGAGCTCAAAAGACTTGAAGGTAATGGCAGAGAAAGGGGTCTCAGCAGTCTGGTCACCTTAAACTAGAGAACTTTGAAGCATCACTAAGCAGTGTTTGTTCATTTAAGTTTAATTATTTTCTCCTTGAGAATAGCACTAATGAAACTGAATATCTTTCATGGTTTCGAAGAGCGGTCTGAATGGTCTGTAAACAGGACTGGGGGCAGACGAGAACTGGCTGCGCCAGGGGGTTGCTAGGTGATGCAGAATGTAAACCCACAAACTTGTTCAGGTTTACTTTGCTTTCATGCTGCTCTCACACTGGCTCTCCAAAGTTTTAAGAATTAATTTCCAGGTAGCTATTAAAAAAAAAAAGTAGAAATAATTAAAAAAGAAAACTCCTTAATCCTCTTCACCTCTTCCCTGCTTTCCCCTGCCGCTCCCCCCAAGAGTGATAAAGGAAAGGCGAAAAAAAATTCACAGCACTGAAGTGCAGGAAACCATTCCATCTATATACTTATATGTAACTGTTGAAGACTGATCATTATGAAAAACTTGTAATATTTTCTGCTTGATTTTTGCTTTTTAAATGTAAATTAAAATTAATTCGGGAACAATACATTGTGTCTTTAAAATACTTAAACTGAATATACAGCCTTATTTACTAACATTTCCACCACAAATTACAAAAGCAAACTTTTCAGTACAGCCATGTGCTTCTACCTCCACCGTTTTCAGAGCTGTGGTTTTTTTTTTTTTTCCCTAAAGTATCTGATCAGAGATTGTCCGGTAAGAGCACTTTATTAGATCATCAGTCAGAGGGTTTTACAAGCACCAAGAGCTATGGGCTCAAATGCAGCACATCAGTTTTAATAGCCGAGGGTCTAATAGTAAACTGCAGATACTGCTGAGAACTTTCCATGCACTGAACTCTTGAAAAAGCACCATCTCTCAAGCTTAAATGCAGCTGCCTCTTTCAATGCCGCAAATGGGTAAATTTGACAAAAAAGCCACCATTAAGACTACATGAAAGGCTCAAGACAACATCCTTTCAATGCTTTGTACTTCAGTAATCAGATGTACTTACTCACCCCCTCCCCCAAACCCGATCAAGAACTATTTCTGAATGGTAGGAAATAATTCCACTTTGTACATCTTTTAGTTAATCAAGACTTTCTATTCAGCAATTTGACCTTTTGTTCAAAACAGGATTATCAGTTTTTTCGCCAGTTACCAAGGGCGACTCGCATGGTGAACATAATTGCAATAATTTGCAAAACACCATGGCAACCCACATTACAACTAGGTAAATACTGGTCTTTTGTGCTACATTGTTATTTTCAGAGATGCTGAAGTCAAAGAACGAATGACAAATGAACACAAAATTTATATTTGCTTTGTCTCAAAAGAGAAGAAAATTGATAACAAGAATTGGGGGGAAACCGACTACAGCTGTAATTTCTAACTTGATTAATTAGGATGGTAACAGTCCTTAACAGTATATTCAACAAACAGCCCTGACTTAGTCTCTCCACCCACCTCTCTCTCTTTCTACACTACTACCACTAACCCCCACCCCAGACAAATTTTTTCAGCTAGGAGAACAAACAACTCCATTTGCTCTTTTCTTCAACTTAATGGAATCCTTAATTACAGAATATTGTTCTCCTGCTCTTCATTACACTGAAAACTGAAAGTGAGAGAGAGAGGAGGAGGAGGAAGACGGTGCCAAGCAGACAGGGTAGCTACAGTCATCCTCCCTTGCCTTTGCTTTTTTTGTCCATAGCAGACCTAAAGATGAGATGGCATTTTTTGTGGGGTTTTTTTTCTCTTTTTAATACTAGCAGCTGTTGTACAGCAAATAATTAAGTAAACTAGTGCTCAAGTTCTCTCCTGGCAGCATAAATAAGACATGAAAGCTTAAGTCAAGTCATGATTAAAATCCAAATCAGAGAGGAAACAGCTGCTTAAAATGAAAACAAAAATCTCCTAAAATTATCAGACTTGGTGACTTCTAACAGACTATCTACTGTATTAAAAGATTTTCCAATGAATAGAATTATAATACACAATAAAGTGATATTTTAAACTTTATTTCTTTACGATTGTAAGGAACTTATTGTTACAGTATAGTTTAGAGTACAGGCTTCTAGTAAGACTCCAAGAAAGCACAACAAAACCAAATTTTCAGAAATATCATGGAAATATAGAGAAAAAATTTTGCCTAAGAAAAGAAAAATTGCTGAAAACAGTGTAATACACGTTTCCAATGGATGGCACATTAAATTTGGTATATTTTACTGAACACAAGTTCTGCGCTGAAATGTTTATTATGCCACAGTGAGCTGACTGAATGGTTGAGAGCTTAATTTTCATGATATCATTAATAAAAACAACTTATGCCTTTATACAGACCAAATCCTGTCATCAGATGTATGCATATGTTCCTTGTGAAATGCAATGGCACCCTTTAGCAATAGATTTTCACATACAGAGTGGATGAGAAATACATTAAGCTCAAGAAGCCTGCAATCAGAAGCCAGGGTAATCCTCATCTCAGTTCCCTGTACATACAAATCACGTGTCAACTTAAAGGGCCACATCTATATTTTAATTCTTCTTAAAGTACTGGATTGCCTGTACAATAAAACAGGCTTTCAAAGTGAAAAAGAGCTACTGCTGCATCCCTGTGTGCTGGGAACACTGGAGTGAGTATGTAGTAAAATGAAAGAGATGAAAACAAAGTGCTAAAGTCAACTGAACGTGGGCCCCAGGGTGCTGAAATGCACCACTGCCACTACACAGACTCTCTGTGCTGCTGGACAAGTCACTGCCAGTTCATTGGACACACACTGGACCCACAAGCAATGAGCACCTCAGGGATCACTTTAGACCCAACTGCAACCTGAAAGTTCTTCTGCAGGCAGTTACTCAGCACTACAAACCTGAAAAATCAGGTCCTTTGATTCTTGGGCACCCAAACTTATGAACACATTTGATGTTCATTCCTCTATGCCTCATCTCTTTGACAAACAGAAATAATAATTGACCTGTCACTTAACACACAGCTCTTGTAAAGATGATTTTTAAGAGCCACTTGATCCCACAGTAAGTGTGCCACAGAAAACTGCATGAGAAAATAAATAAACCTAGGCAAAGTTTCAGAGAGCGCATTCAATAAGGTAAAGAGCATCCACTATGCAATGGAGAGAAACAAATACAGAGCAGCTGCTCATCTAATGAGTGCTGTCCCACCTGCACACACTGAAAGAACCAGAATGGCATAACACCAGACAGAAATGACCTGCACTGAATTTAAGTAAGCAGTATTGACTCCATATCTTCAACTTTCAAATGTCCAACTCTGTAGTATCATGATCTCTCTTCTGTTTTTAAATTTTTTAAAAAATCCATTCTTCTTCAAAACAGGGTTTAGTGGAACACACAGGTTTTGCTTCTTGAAATAAACAGAGTAGCCCACAATAACTTTCTATCTTCTCTGAAAGCAATGCATTTTGCCCAGTATTTCTCAACAGCAGAGGCAAGAAAATATTTATTCATTTTCTCATGCTTTTCTTTTTCTATTAAACCAATCACGTTCCAATATAACTGCTTGGAGTTTGTGTCCAAATTTTCACAGGCAATCTTCACCCACACCTGCCCCCTCATGCTATTTCAATTATCTGCCCAGCCAGGTGCTGATCCAGCAGATACCATATTGGAATATTCTAATTCAACCAACTTCACTCAATTCAGCTTCTTTGCTTTTAGTTTCATCTACATTCACTCAGGTCCAGCTCCAGCTCCAGTCTCATGTGCCATGTTCTAGTCTCTTTTCCTCATCTGCAGTCAATTCTTGCTGGCATTTTTGGGTTGGTTTCTTGGTTTTGTTGGGATTTTTTTGGTTTTTAATTATTAATCATGCCTAGGCTCCTGCTCCACACAGTTTTTCCTAAAGTTTTGTAAAATTATCAAATCTAAATGGATTTTCACAGGATGACAAAAGACAACCAACAGAAAGGAGGAAAGGGGGATAAAATACTTGTTCTTTTTCATAACCAAATGTTAAAGACTTCAAAGCCATAGCACCTACATTTTGGGTGTGGCAAGGTCACCTGAACATTAACACTGCTTTTACTGCAATGTTTTAAAATAAGCGTTTATAAGTCAAGCATGTCTGTGGGCTTCAACTGAACTGATTTATATTACATCAGATTTCCCCTCTCCCTCACGACCTCACTAGGCAGGTTCATATACCAAGATGTCTACATTTCAACTGCAACTTACTTTTTTTGGAACTTTGATTTGGAATAATTAAATCAAATCTGTAACATACTTTATTCTGAGATAATAAACATATACTGCCCTACTTAACTCTGCCTTAAATGAGACTTTTCTTCCTACTACCATTAATTAAACTAAGCATCAAGCAAGACACTTGAAAATCTCAAAAAAACCTTTTGCTAAGTATTATGTGATGGTCAGGCTTCCCCTTCTTGGCTTCTCCTCAGGTATCCATTTTCGTAATTCCTCACCACACTTAGCCACAACTCTTTCCTCAAGGCTCCTTAGGTTGCTCTCAAGCTTTGCCTTAGACCTGCATATTCTTGAAAAAGAGAGCTCCTGTTCTGCCTCCCTACTGACTTTATTTGCCTTTCCCACTACTGTCAGACTACACAGTTCTTCACTTCTTCAGCAGGGACTGACAGTCATATCATCCCCATGCTAACAACAAATGCCTTCTGAGGAATATCTCCACACATGGGACACCATCTGCTCCAGCTGCAGTCTGGAGATTGAGACAAGAGGTCAAAGGGAGATGGAATTTTGAGAGTTTATATACTTTCTATTAATAATTAAGAATTTCAAAGGATTAGAAACTGAGTGTGTCTGCTACTTGCTATAAAGAACAGATCTCCAGCAGCCAAGTGAAGTCAGAAAGAAACAACAGCATGTCTGAAGAGCTGTTTTGGATTAGCTGAAGACAGAAAAAACAAGTTTTATTTAATCTTGAAAAAATCTTAATCCATTTTAGGTTAAAATTTCAGCCAAGATTCAACTTTAGACAAATTTGGCATACAAAATAGCAAGGCAGACAGCTAAAATGTGGTAATGCTTCAAAATTTTAAAACTTAATTTTTCAAAACTTATACCTATGTAATAGGTGGTAAATTTTATTAAAATTTGCTTTGAGGCTAGTATGAAGAAAATTAGAAGGATAAGGGTTCAGGGACAACAACAGCAGAAAATAGGGAGGGTTTGTGTATTACTTTTTTGAAAATCTCTTAAACTATTCTGGACATCAACTAAAGTAACCAGATGGACCTTTAAAAATTGATGCTCCTGTGTAAGCATTTAAAAAAAGCCAACTCAACAGAAATAAAGGCCTGTCATAAACCCAGTGAACTAAAAAACATGAGAATGGGGAAGAGACTGACTCTTTTCTGTTGCTTCTGGTGACAGACACAGAAAGGAAAATAACATGACATCCCTGTTGCAGTCTTTTTTTTTTTTAACCTAACACTCAAAATTTTTATTTAGTAAGGCACATTCAGTAAGAACAAGCTGCACAAAATCAGCAGGTAAAGTATGATCCTTCAGATGCATTATACTTCTGTTTTTTATAAAGGTTAGCTGCTACCAAGACCTGCAAGGCCCTTAAAGCCAAGAGCTCAATACAGAAATGGCATGGCCCAGGAGAGCTTTCCAACTGCAAACTCTTGAGAGCAGAACAGGTTACTTGTTACATGCTGTCTGCAAGAAAAAAAACTTGCTGCTATGGTATAGCTTCTTTGAGTTAGTAGTAAACACAATATACATCTTGCCCCAAATCTCTAGAACTAGTATTTTCTAAAATCTAGAGAATACTTAATAATAATAAAAAAAATCTGGATTTCATTATGACAGGTAAATAAAAACTAAATGTCTGGAGTAGAAGACTGTGACTACTTAGAAACCAACGTTATGACCTCACTGTATTTCAAGAGCTCCAAACAACAACAATTCCAAAGTCCTCTCTCTTAAGGTAAGGAAAATTACAAGCAAATTTTAACTTGCATGTATAAAATGTAAGTATAAAAAATGCAGACTGAAAGTTGACAGCTGCTGACATAAATCAGAGGTTTCCCAAAGTAGAACACTAATAAGGAAAATTAGATATTAACTAAGAATGTAGAAACAAAGCAATAATGTAATGGATACAAAATACTGTACAGCAGAAAAAGCAGAAATGCAACTTTCCCCTGTATTTTGGAAAAGCACAGTAACAGCATAGTAGCAAAAAAGGATGACAAACTATGTTCTGCTTTGCTAACAAGAAAGTACTTAATAGGCCCTCAAAATTCAGCATATTCATAGAACAAATGCTGGAACTCAGCAGTCCTACTAGAGCCAAGACGATGTTACTTGCTGAACTTGCCAACCCTTGAAGCTGCCTCAAAAGACCGAGACCCAAAATCAACCAAAATAGCAAATTTCCTTGAAACAGTTACACAAGCAAATCAGAACAATCCATGTAACTATTTCTATCTCTCAGTCTAACATTAACCTGAGGAAAAACAACAGAAATACCGACAGACACTTTAAGTGATCAAGAATTTAAGAATAGGAGTGGAATTGCATCAATGTTTTTAATACAGAAAAGCCCCAAACAGTTCCTTTTTTTTTTTTGTAAGATCACAAGTTTGTTGAAGAAAGGCAGATATTCTACAAATAATCTCTTGAATGATATTTGATTTACTTTGAAAGGACATTGCATTAAATTAGCATTGCACAGTGTTAATGAAGGACACATGAAATGGATTAAGAGGTGCAATGCTGAAGCATCTCAAAAAAATTCAATTGTCCATGAGACACAAAGAGATGACAGTCAAGTAAGCACTTGTCAATATGGAATGCTGGTGTATCACAACAAAAAGGTTACACTCACTCTTTTTACACCACTAATTAGCAGAAGAGAAGAATCAATTTAGACAAAAATCAGATGACAAAAGCAGAACAGCAAATAATGACAAGCATGAAGAAATTGTTTTGGAAAACCTTGTTCATTTGACACAAAATACACATTAGTTCAGCGAAACAAAAGCGACACACTGGGAACAAAGACTACAGTTCACACCTACAGACTGGAAATGCTGTATGCCAGAAATTACCACCTGAAAAGGAGTCATGGCAGACAAGTTATTCAACATCAGCGTTAAAGGCAGACCTAGCAAGATGTGGAGATTGAATAGTGAAGAACTAAGTATGAGAAATTAGCTGAATTTCTTCAAAGGTATCTGTGAGAATGATACTGGACACACTCAGTCCTGGTGGCAAGAGCCAAAAAGAGAAAAAAAAACCTGCTATGCTGAAGAATCATAAACCCGTCTGAAGGTGTTGAAAAAAGAATAATAGCAACAGACCTCAAAAAGCAGTCTCTTACCATCACAAAAGGGGACTGAGAGGTGACCTGAGAAAAACAAGTAGGTATATTCATGGGAGAAAAGCAACAGGCAGCACAGTGTACTTAAATCTAGAGAAGAAAGGAATAACATCAGCCAGTGCTCAGAAAACTTTGATGGATTGCAAACTGCCTCAGTGTCTGGGCCCACATGATGACCAGTGGAACAGAACCTAGCTGGAGAGCAGTAAACTGCAGTGTAGCCCTGGGGTCCAGTCCCACTCAGGATCTTCTAGTGATGATCTGTGTGACGGAGCACAGTGCATCCCTGGTGAGTTTGCTGATGACACAACTGGTGAGCCTGAACTGAACATGAGCCAGCAAAGTGCTTTTGCCTCTCTCATCACATCCCACATTATCAGCAACAAGCCCTTTGGCCTGGCTGGCACAATTCTGCCTAGAGATGTCCAGCAGGGGAACACGGAGAAGGTTTTGGTAGAATCTCTCTTCTCACCCTGCTTTACAAGAAATACACAGGTGTGAAGTCCACCTAAGCCAATCCAGATGTTCATGTACAACAGGGAAAGGCTGATACACCCTTTGTATGGGCTGATGCCTGGCTCAGGGAAGATCATTATCTTTAGAAAGAATAATCTGCAGCAGAATGAAGAACCTATGCCACTCCCTCATTACCCAGATATTTGTTAACCAGAGTAATTTACCTTGACTTCTCTGATTAGTTACCTCTGCTCCTTTTGAAGTAGATCTTCCTCTCCTCAAACACCTATCCTTAAGGGGGGTTTTTTTCCCCTTTAAATTAGCTTTAGCACAAAGGAGTTGTTATTAATTTCTCAAAAACTCAAGAAGATAGCAACAGAGACAAAGAGAGGTCAGAGGATGGGAAGGGGGCAAACAAATCAAAAGCAAACACCAATAACAGTTCAGACTACTAAGCCTATATTTTCAGAGAATAAATATTCCAGTTGTTTCCCAAATTCCATCAGATGGAATCTGTGTGTGTATACATGTATCTGTATGCATTTACATATGTGACACATATCCACAAACACTCACATAAATTTAAAATTTCCTTTTTTTTTTTTTAAATTTCTCTGGGTGGAAATTCAAGTCAGGTCTAATACATCCTTAGCAAAACAGTGTGTGAAACTTTAAGCTGATACTCCAAATTATTTTGTTTCCTTTGGTGGTTTTCGTATGTTGGGTTTTGGTTGGTTTTTTTTTTCCTCCAGTTGTGAGGGGTTTTGTAAATGAAATTGAAGATCACATACACACATAATGTATGGGTGTAATATGTAGAGAATACTTAAAGTATGTTTTAAAAATATTTTAAGAAATATACTAAGCTAATAGGCCCCCTCTGTTACTATGGTAATAAGCATTTTGTAAGAGGATATAAACATATAAAAGGTGTTTTTACTTCATATTGATACTAATCCACTCTCTTATGTAATAAAACACACAAAGTAAAAGAAACTGAAACAGATAAGCTAAGATTCTAACACTGAATGTGATTTCTTACAAAAACCTTTTTGGACACTAACAATACATAATTTTCCATTTTGGTCTAAAGCTACTGATTTTTATGGCAGAACTTTCATATAATCCATGCCTGAAAAACATAACTCTGGGCATAGAAGATATTACAATATTACAGAAATAGTAAAAGTAGACGATATAATACATTTGTTATTATAAAGATCTTGGTTTAACTGGCAAACACAACAACAAAAAAGTTCCCTGGAAGTAGCACTTACAGGGAGAACACAACTGTGCATAAATATAGTTACTAGTTAAACAAAGGAAATATATATTGAGAAAATACATTTTGAAATGATCCCAGAAAAAAAGACATGGCTATCTCAACCTTCAGACCACTCCCAAAGGGATCTGCTGGCCTCTCTATCCCTGTGAAGTGCAGTGAATTCAATGCTAAGCTCACCCATTTGCTGCTCCATTTCATGTGGGAGACTAGTCCTTAATTTGCCACCAAGATAATTCAACCCCGAGTTTTCATCTCCTGCCTGAGGATACAGAATTTTTTTCCATAACCTATAAATCATAATGCATTTATTCTACAACTCTATCACAGCAGCAAAACACAGAAAGAAGAGCCCCAATTATGTGCATAAACTTTAACTGCTTCTTTGCAAAAGATCACACACTTGGGAGTTTAAAAAGAGTCTGGTCTTATACCAAACTAACAAATTTGATTTTCCTGTTTTCTGTCCTCTGTTAATAGATAAAAACTGTGCTGCACAGTTTCTTAATGAAATAATTTTGTCTGATCCCTGTATTTCCATGATGACAATATTCAAGACAAAAATTGCAAGATGACAAAATCTTAATATGCAGTTTGGTAAAGTTCTAGTCAGTCCCTGAACAACACGTTTATCT
This sequence comes from Cisticola juncidis, assembly GCA_013400215.1. Classification (NCBI taxonomy): domain Eukaryota; kingdom Metazoa; phylum Chordata; class Aves; order Passeriformes; family Cisticolidae; genus Cisticola; species Cisticola juncidis. The sequence goes on from VXBR01011355.1 coordinate 421,226, forward strand.
ATCCAGTAAAGCTTGTGTTAATGCGATGTAAGAGTTTGGCAAATTCAACTCTAATGGAGCATAAAAGTGCTTTTGCTTGAAAGTGAGATCATTTTTAAAAATTCAAAGCATGATCACTTTTCCCTTTTTTTGCAGGAACAATCTGATACAAGCAGCAAAGCTTAAATAAACTAGAAACATTTCAAATGATCCATAAAGGATTAATAAGCACTGCAGGAAGTCCTATAGGCTCAGCGTATACATTTTCCATCTTTTTTCTCCTGCGACAGGCATGACGTGAAATTCTAAACAGAACTCAAGTTTCAAAGTCACTGAATGTTAAGGTCTGCAGGTTTGATACCAGGGTAGAGTGGGGTCACCATCTTGGAATATTTAATTTAAACAGATAACAAAAATATTGATTTTATTAGCATAATAAAGCCTCCAAATTATGGCCCTTCACAAAATTCTTTTTCTACTCACAAATAGTCGAATGGACAAAAGCAAGGCAAAAGGGGTAGTAGTAAGCTACAGGCCACTAATATAACAAGAACAAAATGACAGCTATTATTTTGGCAGAGATAATCTATGCTGAAACACAAAACACACGCACACAATTTCTTTCAATACAATTTTCTTGTCTTCCCACTGACTTCTATGATTACCACAGAAAGCAGGGTTCTAAACACATTTCTCAATTGAATCTTCAATCAATAACAGTAAAAATTTGAGAAGGGAGATATGGGAAAACGTATTATAGCATTAGTAAGTGTTTGCAAAACAGACTGAACTTCCCAATATGCATAAAAGTTGAAGGGAAAAAACAAAATAAATATACATCAGTAACAATGTACCCTATACCTTTACTGCAATTAGCAAAAGAAAAAGCTGAAACTCCAGAATTCTATCAGTAGCATAGATTCCCTCAAACCCAGTCCAAGTGATCAAATTATGTAGTTACACTTTTTTTGCTTGTACCACACATGTAAATTAAGGAATACTTCTCAATTATCAAAAAACCTTCAGATATTCATAGGTACTTTTTAAACAGTGGAAAAGGGTGATAATTTAAAAAATTTACAGAAAGTAACAAAATCTATCTAAGTAGAATCTATGTACCGGTGTAAGTAGAATGGTACAAAAGAGAAATATTAGAAAAGTAAGAATGCGATCCCTGCAGAAATCCAAAATGACAAAATTTCTGGAGGAGGTCAGCTTGACCCAAACAGACTCAATTTGCCAGCAAGAATCCAGACTGACTCAAACACTGATGGAGGAGAAAAGACAAGTAATTCGCATAAGAATTGAGATTTCCTCATGTTGAAAGATGGAAAAGTTTAGCCTCTGCTAAGTTTATAAGGCTGTTTACCACCCAGGCTTTCTGTTCAGAGCCAAAACAATCAACCGTAGAAACTGTTTAGGTGACAGTTACATACAAATTGGAATAACTTCTTGCGGGAGTTGAAAATAGAAAAGATTCAGAAATACAACAGACAAATAGAAAGTCATAAAAGAGCATAAATATAAAAACCAGCACAGATAATACTGGCCATATTGGGGAGGGGAGGATGGAGACGAGATGTGAGAATGATAAACGTTAGCTCACAGTAAGAGACTGATGCTGAAAGGCAAAAATTATGCTAAAATAATACATTAATCAAAAGGAATAGTGAATGAAACGAAAAAAGCAGAGGAAAAAAAAAACCTGAACAAAGGACTAAAAGAAATCATTTGTCTGTATGAAGGCAGCAGAGAGGCCTTGCATGAAATGGTGTCTGCATTTCTGGGCACATTGCTAAAACCAGACAGAAGTGTAAAGAACAGCAACAAAACCAGCTCTATAAATAAAAAGAAGTATGATAGAGTAAATTTTTCTGTGGTTATAAACATAACAGATACAGTGAAATAACATTGCTTTCTGCTAACATTTGAAAATAAGAAAGAGCAGCTTGAGAGGAACAACAAGTATGGCACAAAGAGTATCTCAAAAAAGGGCAAATTTTGATTAGTGGAAAGATTTTTATTACAAATTCTCAGGATTAACAGAACAATAGAAGATTAATATCAGAAACTGAAAAATGTTTAATACAGTAGCTGCCCTAAGCCTCGTCATGTGCAGTGCTAAAAACAATCTACAAGCAATTCTGTACTTCAATATTGAGAAAACAGAAGATGAAAAGGATTTTGATAAATAGGTATGGCCTTTGTCTACCCCTGAAAACCATGGCTCTCTTAAGAGAACATCAGTGCTTGCTGATATTTACCCACCACTATCCTGGCAAAAGAGGAATAAAAGGAGTGCAAAAGACAGTCCATGAAAACAGAAGTTGACAAAAGAAAGCCTACAAATGTGGACAATACAGTACACAGATGATAAACTTGTTGTTTTATTTACCTTTCTTTGCAATTCAAAACAGAATTGCAGTGAAGCTCCAAAGATGACAAAACCACAGCAGTGAAAAACAGAAATATTTTCAACTCTCTCAAACGGCCTTTGGAACTCCTTGACAGCAAATCCCAGACAAAAGTTGTATCTGCAGAGACTCACACAGTCTCACCAATAAAAACACTTCAGTTTCATTAGAAAAGTCATCTGCTAACTAGGCAGTTGCATCTCTCACCAAACATTTTACTGGAAAAATTGTCTTGGAGGAGGTTGCTTCAATCATTAAGCACCCAGCTTATGTTAGAGACCAATACTATATTGAGCAATTCCCTTCATTAAATAAAACTCATAGTTCAGTATTAGCCAGTCTGTGTCATTGGCCTACAATGACCTAACAAACACTAAGAAATTAACCATTTTCTCAGTATTTAAACCAAATCTGAATAGTTTATTTCTCATGATGTTCAAACTTGTTTTATCTTCAAAATACATTAAGTTTAGGATTGTGGCAGTGCTACAGAAAGCAAGGAGTACTGCTGAAAGAAAGCTTTGGCTGCTGCAGTTTGCAACAGGACAGAACTGTACTTGCAACACCAGGGGAAAATGTCAGGCAAAACTATGCAATATGCTATAGGTATGTTTTTGTACCTGCAACCACCCTCACCACACCATTCCTGTCCAAATGAACTGCTCATTCAACCTCACAATCCAGTATTATAATATATAAAGAGAATGAATTTTATTTGCATGGTTTCATTTCCTTTAACAATGGAACCTCATGTTTCCCATTTCAGCCTTTTTTCTCTCCTTTCCTGCAAATAATACTGCCTTACAGCCACATGACAAATATTTACAACAGACCAAAAGAGAGGTAAGTTTAAAAGGTACATGGATGAGGGTGAAGGGCAACAGAATTCAGACAGGATAGACTGAACACCTTAAAAAAACCCCAACTGTTTGAAAAGATAACGATGACTCAGAAAAAATGGCTCTTCATCACATAGGATGAGACAGAAAGAGCTTCTAGGACTTCCTTATGAGGAAAAGTTATCTATAAATTAATTTATTCATTTATTCAAGGAATGAATGACAATGCATTTATTTGGTTTTTACTGTGGAACTTACACACATAACTGCAGAATGTACTTCTATTTTTCAGAACAGTATCCTTCCCATTACTCGGATAAAATTAAGAAGCAATTACAGAGGTGAGGTCTTTTATCTTTTTCAACAGTTGACTAATCTGGCTGTTTCATGTTACTAAAAATGCAAAGCTGCTAGGTGTTCAAAGCAGAAATGTGTTTTGCCAAAGGCATTATTAACAATTAATAATCATTACAGAGTGCCTTGTTTACCTGACCTTGTGTAAATTCAGCAGCCTTGTAATTAGACCCATATTTTGCATATTTGTATATTTTCATGCATAGAATTTGACTCGTTCACTCATCCATTAAAATTTGCTTGACAGACATAGATGGATAACCAGGGTACAATTTGTATTTACTGGATAACAGAAAATTAGCCAAATAACAGGTGAAGTTCAATGAAAGCATATTCTTGCCTTTCTCTTGTGAAAGTAAAAGTAATAAAATATCTGAGGCTAGCCTCAAGGTTCCCTGAAGAAGTAGCAGATTTTCATAATCTGATAGTTTTAATACAGCTTTGCTCTAGAAGAAGGATGTTGGGTTAAAAAATAGAACTAAGAAGAAACAGCATTAGGGTTACATCTTCTTTTAGGCAATGCAACAAAGAATTCTTCAGTAGAAAGACTTCCTATAAAAGTTAACATATTTCTCCTGTTTAGTGACTTCCCAGTAACTTTCTAAGCAGCTGGAAGAATTATCTTACTACTCTCCGGTTCAGAAAAAAACTTAAAATTTTATGGTTTTTAAAGCATTAGCCACAACAATTAAATACTTTGATTAGATATGCCTAAATATTTGAGAGTAAAAGAAAGGTATGGAAGATCTCGACTGAGCAGTCTGTATGGAAGCAACAACACAGAACAGAAAGGGGAATGAAGGAATTTTTTACTTCTGTGTGTGTGCTGGCATCTCATAAGATCAGACAACCTTGTCCAGCAAGACATTTTACAGATTTCTTGTGAAGAAACTGACTTTTGCCCAATAAGTCAAATTAGATGTACTCATTAAATATGTAACACTTAGATTTTTTAAACAACTTTTATACTCCAAAGGGAATTTTTCCTAAGAGTTCCAAAACACTTAAGAGACATAAAAAGCAAAACTCCTTTGTTAGTGTCACTATCCAGGATAGCTGGAATGTCCTAGTAACAACTAATGAAGTCTGCTAGAATTGATCTGAAGAATCTTCCAAGACAATGGGAAAGGTACAGGCTGGATGGAGCCCTGAGCAACCTGATCTAGTGGGTGACAACTCTGCCCATAGCACGGGGGCTGGAACTGGATGATCTTTAAGGTCCCTTCCAACTCAAGTCTTTCAATGATTCTATGAGCCTGCATTGTCTTTCATTAACTTCCTTACTTTAGGGATGTTGTGCTGCCTCTGGAGGTCTTTCCCATCCAAACACAGTTTTAAAGTCCCCTAAGTGCTGTTTTATGTTTGATCTGTTACAGATATTTCAGTGACTCACCACAAGGAGAAAGCTGGAAACCTTGCAGCTAAAGAGTTACATACAATTAAACTAGGGTGAAAAGAGTGGGAAGGAAAGAGATCTGTCTAGATGCCTTTTGTCTTTAAAAAACAAAAAATGGCTAGTAATCACACTGACCCCATCAATATGAGAGACTAAGCCTCAGTTATGATGTTGGTTTCTCATGCACAGATCTGTGTCTGGTAAGACCTAGTTTAATTTATATAGAAACTATGCGTACTTCTCATTATGAAAGCTTGTAATCACTCCCTAGATAATTTTCCTTATTTTTACTACATCAGATCAGATGCTCCTCAAACAGGTATTTGCTACTCAAGCCTTTTTCTGAATGACATCTGATTGCTGGGTGGCACATTGCCATGAGCCTCATGCAGCCCTTCAGGAATGGACACAGGACAAACACTGAAAATATGACTTTGGAGAAATCCCTAATCATTTCTTAGCAGATAATACAACCTCATTTTCTAAATCTTGGTGTGCCTGACTTACTTTTGTTAGGAAGCCTCCTAAGACAAATCAGAATATAAAGAATTTAAATTATGAATTCATTACAAGATATTCCAATACGTTTTACTTGGGAGGTTGAGGAGGGAGAAATTATGTTAGATCCTAAAACCACCTTATGTTTAATCATACATGAAACTCTCTCAAGGATCATATCACAGTTCAATTTATTTCTGCTACTTAACTGATGGGGTTAAAAAAAATCCTAACAAGGTAATCCCCAAAAGATGCCCCATTAAAGTAACAACTCAGTACAAATGGTGAACTCTTATCACAGGAAGAAAAAGAAATGCAAAAAGCAGTAGGAGGGAGGGAGAATTTGATTAATTGTTTCCTTCAAGAAAGCATAAAAACCACATGCAAATACTAAATAGTGTGAGAAAACATCATGAACACTGCATGAACTACTGGAATACTATTTAATATTTCTAAATAGTTGTACTAATCTTAATGATGTTATTAATACTCAGATAAATAGAAGGATGCACAGGTAGATACACATAAAGAGAATACCAAAATCCAAATTCTACATTCAATCTTTGCACCTGATGGGTGGTCAGTAATGGGTAGCTTGGTATCTGCTAGCTCTAGTGCAAGATCATCCAGCATGAATTGCCTGGTATAAGAAAAAATATGTTATCCAATAAAAATTATTACAGCAATTACAAGCTTGTTGCAGAAATCTAATGTCTGATACTGCAACTGAACCCAGTAGATGCCATTTTGTGTCTCTGCATTTTGGGGTGCCAGGGGGTTCTCTGTTTTTAAGCAATTCTGGCCCCTTTGTAGTGTAGTCAAATGTTGCTTTGGATATTAAATTGAGAATTTATCTTAAATGGAAACAAACAACTTCGCTAAAAATTAGACATTTATGACTTGCAAATTACAGATACTAATTATTTTCAGTATATACAATTATGATATTCTCAAGAGGTATTAATTTTGGGACAGATGTGCTTTCATCATGTAATTTGGAAATTAAGTTACACACTCACGTATGGGAACTCAGAAGTCTGAATTTGTGTAAAGACAGGATTGATAGAAAGGAATTTTGTCTTGCTAATTTTCTCTCTCTCCCCACCCCCCACGTCTTTCTCTCTCTGATGAGAGTGAGTGTGGCCAGCAATCCTCACAGCTGGGTTGCCTTGCACTCAAAGGAATGGGGGCTGACTGCAGAGCTGATGAGGATACACCTCCACTTGACTCCACCTCCTGTTTTGTCCTTTCAGATCATTCTTCCAAATCCAGTAAATTCTAAAAATTTAAACAATTAAAACATACCAACTATAAAATATGCACAATGCTAAATACTTCACATTCAAGTCAGAGTGCAGAAATTAAGTGTTGCTAATGCAGACATCTTAAGAAAGAGATTATAAATGCACATAACCCAAAATAAAGGTATTAATACAGGAACTTCCATCTCATGAGGGTAAAAGGAATAATACTGTTAAGTTGACCAAATTCTCATCAGGTAAGAAGAGCATATTACAAAAATGCTCTCCAACATGTGCATATCTATAATCTTCTAAGACAGGTGGTAAGTGATAAATGAAAAAAAAATACAAGAAAAATGCCAGCTAAACCAATGTCTGGAATTATATTGCTGTGGAGTAGATTAGATAAATCCAATAAATATTAATTAGATAAATCTGTTTGGGAATTCATCCTTTCTTATCTTCCACATTTGACCTGGAGACACCAATAAAGAAAGGGAAAAGACAAGACAAAGAAGTGTTGTTTTCTGGTCCAGTATAAAAAACAAACCCATCTTCAAACATCAACATTTGGTTTCTACTGTTCCATAGGAGGTGAAGATACACATGTAAGGCATTCTGAGTATCTGCTAAAATTCTGAAACTGAGGTTTTCTAGATGGAATTAGTTCAGCCACTACATACACATTCCTATCTAGAGACCTTTACTGATAGTCATGGATTTGTGATGTCTCTTGCAGATGCCACTTACAAAGCTAATAACTTTGTTCAGGAAAAAAGGAGAACATCTACTTGTCAAATTCTGCAGAGCCTTAATTTTCATGTAGAAATCTGGCACACCTTTAGAAGACTTTAGAAACATTTCTCTCATACATTTATGGATTCATTTATGGACTGGAGATAGCTGGACAGCTGAAACTCTTCATACAGAGGAAAGTGAACAAGACTGTAAATAAGCTGGTCTAAGAGTTCTAGCAGGACTACTGGTGTGGTGGTTTTTTTGTTTGGTTTTTTTTTTTGGTTTGTTTTTTTTTTGTTTGGTTTTTTGGTGTGTTTTTTGTGGGTTTTGTTTGTTTGTTTGGTTGGTTTTTGTTTGGTTTTTTTTGTTTTGTTTTGTTTTGTTTTTTGTTTTGTTTTGGTTTTTTTTGTCTTGTGTTATAGGATGCTGCAGTTGCAGGCAGATTCAAGACACAATAACCTTAGGCACAGCATGGAAATAGATAGGGGAGGTTCATCTGTAGCAACAAAAAGGCCTTTAAAACTGTGCCATCAAAAAATGCACAGGACTAAAGCACAGGCAGAACTGCCCATTCACCAGGCTCAATTTACAAAAGAAACAGACTGCAAAATCCCCATGTTTGACAGAATAGAAGCAACAGATTAACTAATGATCAGTGAAATGTAGAAGCAAAGCCTATCAGTAGATGACATATGATCAAATGCAATCTGAAGACCAACCTAGCCAACCTGACTGACAAGATTCCAGCATTCTTCACAGAAGCCAACACAACACAGGCGACGTATGGGCCAACAGTGGCTTTGAAGCACAGTTTTACTATCTGACCATACATACTGGAAGAAGGTTCTGCAGTCAAATCACACTATCTCCCAAAGCAGGCATGCAAAGCAGTTATTTGCTTAACGCCTGGTCATTGAGAAAAATAATTCACTTGTACATCTCCACTGCAGGAAACCCTGGTACTCTGCAGACAACAGACCCTGTAGAGCTTGACTTGACTTCTGAACAAGATATTGAAGCAAACCCAGAACCCTTCTATGAAGCTATGTCTAATGTAACAGTATTTGCCATTTCTTCCTGCAGATGGGAACAATTAAGATGAAGTTATCTCTTTTTAATCTCAGATGATCCAAAACTTCACTGGCTCTTAAAACTATTCCTTTCAAACAAACCTCTAGAACTCCAGGTTTCACGAGTCAGGAAGAGGAACAAATGTCAACTCTAACACAGCACAGGCTGCTACAATTGACCATGGTGTTTCCTAGGATACAGGATATCTTACAGAAAATTCGCTGCATTATAGATGGCACTGCTTCTCTTGGCCATCATAAATGAAAAATTAGTAATTCCCCAGAAGTCTCAGCCAGCTCAAGGGTCACTTTCCTCCTTTCACAGCAGATGAGCATGCAAAGGCAGAAGAGTTTAGCTAAATGGTTCTGCCTGGACTCATTGCTCAGAGGTTTTTTCACATACACAAACTTAATTCCAGGAACCAAGCTGAAAGGTCTGAAGTACTGCCCACCTGGTAAGTTCAGTTCTCAAATACTGACATACTCACCCATTTTTCCCTCGCTGCACCAAATACTAAACACCAACGAGAACTAAACAGCTGCTTAGATGAACTTAAATAGAAGTTTTTTAAATTATCTTGTAACTACAAAGCTTCCTTATGACAAGATTTTGAATACTGAAATAACTTCTGCTGAGGAACACCTTATTTAATTTTTCTAAGAGTGTTTTATCAAGAACTAGAAGAGTGAGTGAACATTGCTATAATTATTTTTGGCAACAGTAACTGCTTGAAATCAGAAAAAATGAAAATAATTCTTTTAACATCTAAGAGTAGGAGAAAAATAAACACCTGTAAAAGTCATTCCCAATATGCCAAAAAAAAAAGCAATTCAGGGGCAAACAGAGATGAAGTTTTCATGTATGCCCTCCACTGCCTCCCAACCCCATGATTTTCTTATTCAATTATCTTTAGGAATGTGGACTATGAAAGACAGCATCCAACAAACTGTTTACCAAAAGAAGGCAACTGAATGAAAAACATTTTAGTTTCCCAAATATGTAAAATTTATTTTAAGCTTACTTCTGAAGCTGAAGGAAAAAATCATGATAAAGACTGAGACACTTTAGGATAGGTAACATAGATTTACTTCAGTTATTACACAACAATCAGTATTTTTTTCCCTTTATATGCACATTCAATTCTGAATTACCACATATGGTGCCACTTTGGGTTTTGGGTTTTTTTAAAAAGGGCTTAAAGCAAGCAATTTTCACTTTCTAGAATCAGCACTGGACCATGGATCTCCATATCAATAGTTACTTCTAAGAAAACATTTCTGATAAGCACATCACTTTTAGGTCATGAACATCAAGCAAACTTATTCGTACAGAAGGAACTATGTCCAGAGAAAATCAGACTTCATCTCTAGTGGCCTGATGGATGCAAGGTGCTTGGGCACTGTAAGAATTACTGGTTACACACACATCAAGAGCATCAAGCAATCAAGTCCTACAGAACCTGTGCACTTGTGCAATCTCCTGGCAAGTTGTCTCTATTAAAAGTTCTGTAGACTAACACAGACTTAACCTGGTCTGGTATTTCAGTAATTGGTTGGTCCAAGTTACTATAGAATAAGGCATTAACTACATCAGAATTCCGTGAGAACTGGTGGTTTTAAGACTTACTTTATTCCTTATTTAGATTACCTGGACTCTTCCTTCTTGTAATGTCTCCAATTATAGACTAGTGGGATAATTTTCTATCAAACTTTAAACTGAACATAAAAACCTAAAATAATTTAAAATGGCTCTCTAAAACTCCTGTAAAAAGAAGAGAGATGAGCAATGATCTGTTCAAGACCAGTGATTTTTTATAAACTCTCTTGTGATTCATTATTTGTTATTAAAATAGGCTCAAAGGCAGCAAATCCTACAAATCTATATAGTTTCTGTAGCACTTCTGTCAATCCAAGGTATCCAAAGGAGGACACTTCTACTCACTCTCTCTAAAGCACCATCAGTAATGCCATTGTGGCAGATCTCTCCACAGGACGCACAGATCTGCCCAACGTTTTAAATTCTTGCCAACAGAATCTCCTAACAAATGCTGCCATGGTACACCAAAGCTACACACTTTGTAATCAGTTCAGATACACTGAGCAACAACTGCATCCCTCTACTGCAGCACAAATCTGCTCTCCAAGTGTTGCTGAAATTCATCATTGCTTTGACCGGGGCAACAGATCAGTTCCAACAGAGTACCTTCAAAGACTGTGCTTTCTGTAATCCTCTGAAGACAGCAACATCTTGTTATTAGATGAGTGATTCAATCACCTAGGTAAACATTACACACTTGGTGGCAATCATAACCACGACCATATTTACCTCCAGGCACACTTCCTGTAACACGGTGCTCACAATACTGCCATTTATAAGGCTAAGCAGACAAATTATTGTGATAATAAGTCCTTACATTCCTGCATTCTACCTACAGAGGAAATTACAAAGTTAGTTTTACTCTATTGAAGCAATCCACATTTCTTAGAACCTGATCCATGCGGTGGCCAACCTGGGGAGCCTTTTCTACAAAGAGCTGACAGAGATATCTAGTGTCATTAAGCCTTCTCTGACAAGGTACCAGACTGGGGACTAAGTACAGATTCTACTTCTTTGCTTCTATTAACTCATTCTCAGTGGCTAAAATTTGGAGTGCATGGAGTCATACACAGCCTCTCTCAACCACCAGCGAGATGGATGCATGTCCATCATGGCTGGTAAAATCCAATGAGGAGAGTTAAACTCTTTGTAAAGACATATCGATCATTACTTTGAAACACTTCAGTAAAAATCATATTGATGCTGGAAGTCTGAACCAAACAATTCCTTTACAGGGCAGATCATGGAGAAGTTGCAGTAATAGCAAATCAATTCCAGTTAATGGACTCGATGAGTGCTGTGACAAATAACTGCTTACTCATCCCCAAAATGCACTACACACCATGACCATAAGGGCTATCTCTTATTATTCAGTAAACATTATTCAATTAACATTAATTAAGACAGATGTATTACACTTTCATATGGTAAAATAGTGACTGCCCTGTTCAATAATCAAGATATTTCTAACTTCCTCCTAGTTAACCAAAACATGGTTCCAAACAAAACTCATTTGTCATCTTCAATCAAGGAGAGGATCACAAAATACTGCCGTGAAGGGGAAGTGGAAACTCCTGATAATCTGGTGGCAACCTCCATTCTCTCCCTGAGATTCCCAGTAAACTGTGAATGGAATCACATTAATATTTTATCCTTCATTCCAATTGCTCTTAATTTTGCATTGACCTGGAAGCTTTCAGTACTAAAAACAAACATCTCTGTTTCTGTATGTATAAACCAAAATGTCAGTGGTACAAGTTCAAACTTGGAAAAGACTCAGAATCCTACTTCCAAACATACAGAAAGGAGTGAAAATAACCACTGCAGTTAATCTGAAGGTACAGTCTAGCTATCTGATCCTGTCTACTACATCAGCTGGTGTCACAATTCTGGCCCTAACTACTCTTCATCACACGCCCACAGAATTCTAGTACTATTAGCACAGCAATAAATAAAATATTGTACTGTTACCACTACGAGACACCTTTCCCTCACACCAAAGAGATTTCTTATCCCTACCCACCCACCAAACAAAAACACTTGTGAGAACGTGATTACAGAAGTCATCACCATCACCTACAATCGTATTTTCACCTGTTCACATGGTGTACATCTGTGGGTTCTTGGCAATACTCTTCACTGAGGTGTGGGAAATTTCGGCTTCTGAGAATGAGCCCTATCATCTTCCTTCTCTTGAGCAAAAATGCCACGCAAACCCAAAACCTGTGTGAATGCTATGGCCTCTTATAATGTTATCTTATTTATAAATATTTTACCTTTTTAAGTGCACAAAATACTAATGCAAATCCATTGAACATATATACAAGAGTCAGAACAGCAATATAGACATGAAAGTAATTCAAAGATCTTAAAGATGCTTTTATACTGCGACCTAACGTGCAAACAGTAGACCACCCCACCACAGGTAAGAAATGAGAAATTTTGAGGGCTATTGAACACTGAATTTTCACAGCTGAACAGTATAAAGTTATTTAGCAGTGTTCAATAGCCTTCAAACTCACTTGTGCCTGTGGGTTACAGTGGTCCAGTAGAAAAAGACTGAGAAACAAAAATAGTGCAATACAAGTTGGACCAAGATATTTTCAGTATTTTTTAAACCCTTTTAAAGTTTACACAATTTTATGTGTTTTGAAAAACATACAGAGTTCTACAGATGCCAAACACTCTTAGTCAGACAGCATAGAAAGAGCATCTATATAAGAGCAGATTTTAGCCCATAAAGATACTACTAACAATACTACAGGTGTATACGTGTATTTAAAGAAAAATATTAAAAAACCTGCTGCTGCAGGGACACCAGCTTCCAAGTCCAACCAGTTCTGTATGATTTTTGCTACTGCTCAAATGGCATATGTAAGATATTTTAATCAATTCTTTTCAGTTGGCAAAACTAACACCTTAACAGCTGGATAAGATATGGGATTCATTTTATTGTCATGAATAATGATTTTTACAGGGCTTTTTAAACAGGGATCTAAGAGTTGGCATTTATTTACCAAGTGTTCAAAAATGAGCATTTGAATATTCCAGTGGGAAACACAAAACAGATTCCAAGGTAATAATTAGATTCACTTACTAGAAATGAAATTACATCCTACTTAAGCAAAAAAGTTGGTCAGTTTTTCCATTTATGCTTGCGTATTTCAGCTTTTATCCATTCCCCTAGCATGGATGTTTCATTGATGGCTGAGGGTAACACTTCAAAAATGAACTAGCTAAACAAACTTCCCAGCAGCACTTGACAGAGCTACACCTATTCTTCCCCATTTCCAAAGCAGTACAGAATTAATTACCAGTTCTATGGATCTATTGTAAGTATAATAGACTAAAGAGCTATCACAGACACATTTATTGTAAAAGCACAATCCCAAGAGTGTCTAGTAGAGGGCCAAAACGATTAACACAAATGCTTTGTCAGATCAAAGATAAAACCTGCACCGCCCAATTGAGGAATGAATTAGAACAGTGGGTTATCTTTCAAATTAACCAGGGCAGTTAGTGAGGAAAATTTCATGAAAGTGTAATTCTTAGCCTTTGTGAATCCACACAGCAGGCATTCTGCCAGCTGACAAGATGATGAAATTTTCATGCTTAAAAAAGCCCTCTTCATTTCCCAATTTAGATTAGCTAGCGTTTCTCTCTCTTTTCATCTATTTGCTCTTCTGAAGCAGAATTAAAAAAAAAAAAAAAAAAGCACACAACAGGATCAATCTCTCATAGAATAAATGCATTTCTGAGAAGAAATAAAGTCTTTCCATGCCATTTAAAAAATAGATTTACATTTAAGAGTAAGCTTATCAAAATTGATATTGTTAATACCATTAAGAAATCTGTAAATACCAGAGCAATGGTAGATATGTTTTAGAAGTCAAATATAAAACATTTCAATATTTAATGGCAAAAAGCGACTGCAGAAGCAGATATTTTCATATAAAGGCGAGTAATTTACAAAAACAATGGAATTGTAGCAGGCTCACCAAATTCTATTTATGCACTTACATTTGCATCTTTTTAAAGGAATTTCGTATATCATGATTGTATTTATTTATTTAACACAGTTTCATGTGCCAAAAAGAGCAAGTAGATTTTCTACTTTTAGATTTTATGGCACTCCTCCCTGCCCCTAAATTTATACAGCCACATGTAAAAGCATTTCAGTAGACTAAAGGAAAAAACAAGCAACATCTTGAACACTTAAACACTCAAAAATCTGATTCAAAGCTCACTGAAAAAAAAGTACACTTATTTATCTCATTGAGCCGTGGATCAGGCTGAAAGGCTCTTGATAGGGCTGTCTTCATAAAACACAGCTCATTATTTACAGGTTAAAACCCATATTTTCACATCTTACGTTTTTATGTTATGTGCCATTTCATGAATATATAAACAAAATAATATCTAAGAAAAAAATTTAAGTGGAGTGACAATATATTTGACTCTTACAAATTGGTATTTCTGTGCCTTTCAGATGCAATTACTACAATAGGACATTGTTTAGTAAGAGGCTGAAAGTTTCATTAAATGTTTTGTTCAGACCGCTCTTTGCTGTAATACTTCTGGGTGTGTCTTTATAGCTTATAGGATTACATATATTAGTGCAAACACCCATTTGATGAATTTCAACTCCAGCTGTTATACAGTCACTACAAGTACTGGATGAAAGGAATAAACTAGAAGTCTCAGCACCTGATTTTCCAGGAGCTAACAAGACAAAAAGTTTACTTGCCCAACTCCATTAAAAGCCCTCTTGTAAAAAGAAAATTAATGTGCAACCTGGAAATTAATATCACATTTCTAGAGTCTGAATGTATTCTACAGTCAAAAAATACTTTTAAACCTTACTGTAGCTAAATATTTTAAAATTCTCAGGACTAAAAACACCCCTGAAGCTCTTACTTACATGGACAAATAATTTTCTTTTTAATTATCTTAATTATCCAATATACCATGTAGTAAGATACTTAATAGATTTATGTAAGCAAATTACAATGTTCAATACTCAAACATCACAGTTTGATTTGTAAGTTGATCTTAAAGGAAGATAAAATAACCAGCCAAAATAAAAACAGAACAGTGCAAAACGTCACATAACTTTTGTTCTTATCAGCAGTAAGAATTTCTCCTGCCCTTAAAGGCATCTTTCTTTACACAGGTTTACTATTGCATATCTTCTGCACATGTTTTTAAACACTTTATATGCCTGAAATTACTTAGCATGTGGCACTGTCTATTGGCATTATGCACATACATTATATCTAAAAAGCAATTTTCACATAAAAAGAGTCAGTATAAATATATTACTTAGACCCATTATTTAATAACACTTTAATATAATGATAATTTTGCAGACAGTTGGACTTTGCAGTAAAGTAACATAAGATCTCACATTTTGGTGACTTCACCTGTCCAAGTCATCTTTAACTTCAATGGAAAGGAACAATCTACCTCTGCCTTGTGAAATAATGCTTGAATTTAAATATGTGCTCCTTTTGATGCAAAGATCTTCAAAAGAAGTATTTTTACCTTCAGAAATTATTATGCTTTCAGAAGCAGGTTTAGAAAACAATCACCTATAATTGCAGTAAAAACTAGTATAGAAGACAGGGAACACAAAACATACACTTTAATACATTTATACTTGGTATTAAACCCCAATAATTCTTAGTATTGTAACTGCTGTTTGCAAAAGGATTCTGTAATACTAAGGGAAATGCACAACAAATTAGGTACACCCTTCAAATTTGGTACAGGCCAAACTTTTAAAAACAATTTACTTTTTTGAGTGTATCAAAAGTTATGAGCACACAAAGGTTCTGAATGCCTTCAAAATTTATGTCCATCCTGCAGCTGTATAAGCAGGCAATGTTGGACAATCAAAACAAGCAGGCAGGCAACAGCACGAGATGCTCTATGAAAATCTGACTAGAATAACTAAATGCCAATTCACAAAATACAAGGCTTTAGCATATAAGAAATACAAAACATATTGTTTTAAGTTAAAAAGCATGGTGGGTTTTGTCCTAATGTTGGACTATGAGAAGATAGCAATTTAAAATACTACACCTTTTTTCCCCACAATGCCATACAAAGTCAATCACTACCACTGGCACTTTGGATGTCTTGCACTACCCCTCAAAAAAAGAGAATTATATCAACCTAATTAACTACCCATCTTTCTCCCCATTTTTTCCCTTCCCAATCATTACTAAGAAACATTCGTAGTATTTCCCTTCCTACAGTCCTTCCAAGAATTTTTACAGAGCTATATTTGGGGTTCCTCTTCACAATGTAATACAATTTGTATCAATTTGAGTTGAAGAAAGAGAATCGTATTTCAATTAAATGAGAAACTGATATCTATATATTTGATAGGTTTCACAGATTTTTCCCAAAAGCAATGAGATAATGCACTCTGGCTAAAAATCTGGAAAATTACCACATCTGTAATAATGCTGACACACAGAGTTACAAATATGTAAATAAATCTACCTTGAGGCTAAACTGAGAAAACAAACATTCTAAATTAATTTTTTAATTCACTGATTGTTTTATTTTCAGAAAGTTGGGGGTTGATGCTGCATGCTACTACCCCACATCATACAAAAAAAAAGGGTAACATGACAGTCACTAAAAACTCAGCACTACTTCAAAAACTCATTTAATATGGCAGAGTATTTTCTGCATACTTACACTGTAGTATTTTTTGATGTGGCGTCTAATATCCAACAGTAACTTGTTGCTCATTTGAACCACATAGCTGAAAGGAGGCTCTTCACAGTCTATCTTGCTGCACCTTTGCAAGCTGGGTTCAAGAAATTGCCCCTGAAAACAGATGTGTAAAAACAGCACCATTATGACAGATGATGGAAACAGAAGTTACCACAGGAGTTTAGACATAATACACATATTTTTAAAAATAACAGTCTTAAAGGGCCCATAATATCTGGGCCTTCTTTCTCCCCATCGTGGTTGGCCACACCCATATGGGAAAACTGCAGGGCAGAGATATTTTCATCAGAGAACACACCACTAAGTTAATAATTCAAAAAGAGATTTGAGTTTAAAAAAATGATCTCTGGACAAATCATGCTCCCCCACCTCCACCCCCCAAAAAAACACGTTTATTGTTTTATCAGAGACAAATTTCAGCCTCAGCCCACTGATCAGAACTTTGAAATCAACCTTATAGATACTAATTATAAAATTACCAACACGGCTATAGAGACAAACCTCATTAAAGAAAAATCACATCACTTTCTATCTTCTCCAAGTTCATAGAACAGCTCTTACAATTTTGCACCATCTCACTCCTATATTTTTAAAACCTTCTGAACACCTGACATTAAAATTTCAGGACCTGGAAGTGTTGTGTGAACAGATAAAATTAAGTTTGTGGGATTTTTCACTAATATAACACCAGTCTAGCAGGCTGGACAGTCATACAGCTTTCAGAAAACTTTCTTTCAAGGCAAGACTTAGCTGTTGTGAGCCATCTTGGCTAAACTCCCACTCACAACACTAATTAATTCCAGGTGAAATACAGGGGATTTCTGGCTTGGTTTCAGGATTTCTTCTGTGGTTTGGTGGTGAGGATATACCGTTTTTAAGGAGTTTGACATCCACTCCTCTCCAGTTAGCCCATCTGCAACTTGTCAAGTCTACATGCAATTAACTGTCTTATTTACAGCTGCGATGAACAAAAGTCAAGGATTCACAAAGTATCACTCAATTTGTGTGTCTTTTCCTCTTACTTGTTTTCAAAGACCGCTTTATTTTGATTCAAAAAATGCAAAACATCTGCTGTTTGTCCAAATTAACTTAAAATAATTACTTTTAATTTAGATAAAAGATTTATTTGCTTTCAGTTTCAAGGTTTTCACTACTCTGAAGCTCGCTAATTTGCCGATGACTAATATACACATAACATGCTGTAGAGTTAAATATTTGGCCCTATTTCAAGTTGTGATTCAAGGTCAGAGATACATTTTTGGCAGAACTTCTCAACAAGAATGTACCCCTGTGACTTTTTATTCAATTCACAGAGACAGAAGGAAAGATAACACAGAAAAACCTCACTGTCAAGAAGGGAGGTGGGATGCAGCAAGATAAACACAAGTTTAAAAAGCACTTTGTTCCAATTATTATGATTTAGGATAAAAAACTGCCATTGCTATACCAAAGTTTTATTAAACAGAGAACTGGAAGTTACTAAGGTGTTAAGATAAGGATTCCTTTAAAAAGTAACAGCAACAATCATTCACGACTGTGGGCAAACAGATTAATGAAGCCAGAAAATCTCACATGTTCTGCGAGACGATGCAGCTGAAATGCAAAAATGGTAAAAATATGTCAGCACCATCCTATCAGCAATTATCTGCTCCAAAGCTATAAATAGCAGGAGGACTGAAACAATATGGTATCTTCTCCTACATCATATGAATCCTGTCTGAAAAGCCGTTCTCCCTATAAGCATTTTTCTCCCTCACCAGTGAACAGAAATGAAACAAACAAAAAAACCAACTAACCGAACCATCAAAGACATTGTCATAAATATTTTCTGTTCCGCATTTGAGGCAGCAAAACTTGAATCTTTCACAATCCCTATATTTCTCCTCATCAGTGAGCTGAGCTGGGCCACCAACCAAGGCATCATTCTCATCTTTATGGTAATGGTGATGGACTCTGAATTGGGAGGGATCCAGTCCTATTAATAAGAAACAAAAATTTCAAAAGACTAAGAGGTCAACCATGCAAGCAGGCTTATTTTTCATATGCTTGGTGAAGCAGATTCAAAAGAAAGTTACAAAATGTAAATTCAGAAGCTGAAAATCTCTCCTTAGCAAAACTTCCTCTATAAAACATAAATACATTCTACAATTTTAACCATGAATAAAGGTTCACGAGACATGAAGAAATCATCTTACTTATCTTCTTACGCAAGATTGCTTTATAAATAAAACAAGCACGCTGCATTATCATGGGAGTAAGCAAGAGAACATTTTGTTTCTGAGGAAACCACTCCTAACGGATAGCTTTATTGTTATTTTCTTCTTAAGTTACACTGAAAATATTTCAATAAAAATGTGCATCGTTATTAAGAAACAGTCTTTAAATCAAAATGGCACCATTAAAACCAAAAACAGAGAATAAAAACCCCATTAAAGAAACGCGGGTGCACTGCTATTACCAACTCCTTCAAGTCCGTACACAACTGCCAACTCTGATTTCAATGCAGTGGTCGATTTCATTTTGGCTCAGTGGTTAACAGCATGGAGGTTTCAATCTAATGCAGTGGTTAAAATTCAGCAGCAGCATTTAAAACCGCAGCGCTGGAGACAAAGTGCTTTATTTTTGATTGCCAGAACTCGAGATTTTAAACAAATAAATACACAAAAGAGATCCCAGAAATACTGATTCAACCACAAATAAGTAAATAAGCAAGCAAGTACGAAGTTCACTGTTCTAGGAATAAGACTGCCAAAGTAAACCTAATAAAAATCCTCAAGTTTTGTCATCCTTTGTCATGTGCAACATTTTTAAACTCCATGCATCTCATTTAGAGGGTTTTTTTGTTAACTTTAGGAAAAAACACGTTGGGGAAAAAAGCTTAATCGAGTGAACATGTAGGAGAAAACCTTCAGAAAATTCATTTTAAAGTAAAACAAAAAGTCAGAGAAGCACTTTAAAAATATTTTTAACAGACATTACACCAAGTAAGAGATTACCTTGTATTAAACCATATCCTGTATAAATTTCAGTTAAAAATGTAATGATTCTATAAGAAATGTAACAAAGATTGCAAACAGAAAGTGAAGCTTCACCTTATTATAACTATACCATGATACTTAAAGACAATGGTTAGGAACAATAGTCAGTGAAACTACACAAATATTATTCCACTTATAAAATAGTTATGTTACACAGGCAAATATAGATTGTCTTTACATAAAAGATTTGATATGTCTGACTTTAATACCACTATTCTGAATTTTTATGCTGCAGTCTTAAAACAAATTCAAGCACAAGGAAAAATTCCATAGCCAAATAAGTTTATTTGGTTCTTGATAGAATATAGGTTTCACTAAAATTTATTCAATCTTCCCAATTTTGTCAAAAGAAAAAAAATGTCGATGCTTAAAGGTAACAATTCACCTCCAGGAGGTTTCAAAACTTTTAATACATTTCTACACTATCCATTTAATGAAAAAGCATACAAAACAAAATGCACTGCTAATAGCATATTTTACATTTTAATACACATGTTATCTCCCCAAAATAACTGCTGGAGGTTTTGTTTGTTTGGGGGTTTTGTTTGGGTTTTGTTTACTTGGTTTTTGTCAGGTTTTTGTTTGTTTGGGTTTGTTTTTTTTTTTAATAAAAGGATTGGTAATATCTGCAGCACACAGGTAGTAGCTAGGTTTAGAAAGGGAATTGGAGTTCAGTATGCAGTAGGTTGGATCTAAGCAATGGTAAAAACAAAAATTCTCAGTTTACTCTGAGTTCAGAAGTGGAATGAAAAAACATCATTCCAACTTTCTGATACAGATACCTTTACAGTTCAGCTAGAAAGCTTTGTTTGTTTCCTAAGAGGCAAATATGGAGCAAAGTAGCTCACTAAAAGATAAAAGGAGACAAATTCTGGTCTTCAGACAACTGCAGTTTTCCAACATTGAGTCAAAAACAGTGACAATAAATATTGGTCATTAATATTAATTTAACAGAAATAAAAAATTCATTGTGAGAATTTAAATCACACCTATCTCTAAACTTTCTTAGCTGTTTTGGCTGGAAAAAACAACCACAAAAAAAATTGTGCTGAACTGAGCATACATCTAAGGTTTGGTGTGCAAACAGCCACAGTGAAATAAAAGGGACTACAAATCAGGCTTTTAAAGAACATGCCTACCTTAATTATCTTGCAGAATTGGGAACTATTTTATCTATTATCTCCTTTCAGGAATAGTTAGTTGGTTCAGCTAATCTGTTTCAGCACCCTAACTGGTATCCTCTTGGACCAGGTCACACTGGTCACATTATTTTACTTAGTACACAAAACGGGGGCTATCTGATTGGATGGTGGCAAAAAAAAATAATATCTGGTTTTGGTAATTTTTAAATGAATAGGATGAGACTAATGAGTGAAACTTGAACTTTTTTTTTTTTTTTTTTAACCCCTCATGACGTCAAGAAAAAAATAAAAACCAAAGGGACTATGACTTACTCTGACAGGAAAAAGTCTTCAGGGCTATCATTAAATTACCTGCACTGGAGGTAAACTTTATCACCTCACAAAAACTACAAAGCTGGATGCAGGACTTTAAAGCACTGCAACATTACAGATGTGCTGAAAGCAGTGTGACCAAACTAATTACTACAGCTAAGTTCGGGAACTTGTTCCTGAATTATTTAACAGCATTATTAAACCCATTACTAAGTGGCAAGCAAAGCGGGCCACTCAGGGACCTGAAAATACGGTCAGAGGGTTTTTTATTGGAATTTAAAAGCAACATTTCTGCGGATCGCTTGTGCCCTTCCCTTCCCTGCCCCGCACTCCCGCGGGCACAGGGGCACCGCAGCCGTGCAGAGGCCGGGGGCTGCTGCCGGGGGCCGTGCCCGGGGCTGTTAACGGGGTCTGTGCCCGGGGGCCGTGCCCGGAGCTGTTAACGGGGTCTGTGCCCGGGGCCGTGCCCGGGGCTGTTAACGGGGTCTGTGCCCGGGGGCCGTGCCCGGGGCTGATAACGGGGTCTGTGCCCGGGGGCGGTTCCCGGGGTCTGTGCCCGGGTCTGTGCCCGGGGCTGTTAACGGGGTCTGTGCCGGGGTCTGTGCCCGGGGCTGTTAACGGGGTCTGTGCCCGGGGCTGTTAACGGGGTCTGTGCCCGGGGCTGTTAACTGGGTCTGTGCCCGGGGCTGTTCACGGGGTCTGTGCCCGGGGCTGTTAACGCTGTCTGTGCCCGGGGCTGTTA
>VXBR01011355.1:443616-469341 GCA_013400215.1 Cisticola juncidis
CGCGGCCGGAGCCGCGCTCTGCAGCGGGGCCCGCGGGGCCGGGGCCGCCCGCCCGGCCGGCCTGCTCGCTTATTCATTCACATCGGTACTGCTTCTTTTATTCATTCATCTTAGCGTTGTTTCTTTTATTCATTCATATTTTCACTCTTTCCTTTATTCATTCACAGCGCCCAACGCGCTTTAACGATTCTCAGGTTCTGAGCAGGTCTGGAGCAGCTCAAAACGCCCAGCCAGACCACGAAGTTCACTCGCTCTAGGGATAGTTATCCTATTGTCATAAAGTTTCATCATGACTTTAATCTTAATTTTCATCACTGTCCTTTCACTTCACTCCCTAATGTGAGGAAAACAATCAAGAAGTCAAAACCTGAGGTAAATTCTGCATGCCACAAAGAAAGCAACCTTCCTGGTTTCTATCTGCAGAGTCTGTCTGAGCAGCTACTCCACATTATATTAAAGACATCTAGACAATTCTCTAATAATAATTTTTAAACAAAGACAGTTAAAACCCCCAATATATTCGGTGCTGGTGAGTTTCCTTACAAGAGCCAGCTAACAGAGACACTGTATAAAAGGAGGGAGCAGTACTGGGAAGTACTCCTACGGACAAGCCTCATCAGGACCCAGGAATGACTCCCTAAAATCAACCAGCCTTCCTAAGAAATGCCCAATGGAAGCATCTGCAGAGCACCAAAGTGCACATCCCTCTGTGAGGCAGCAGAACACACCTCTTTCTGAACATCATGACATTGACTATGACAACCATCATCAACTTCCATCATTCGACGCGAATAATATTATGTAGTAACAGCTACAAAAGTCCCATTTTTTGAAGTCTGCTTCTGTAATGTCTGCTTATATCTGACAACACACAAATAAGACCTAACTTTTCTTCGAGACATAGAGCATACTTATTTGTTAACAAAAACCCCTTGTGTGAAACACAGTAAGACAACTGCTGTGCTGTACAGTTCTTCCAGTTTAAAAGCTAGATGTATTAAGGATGAAGTAAGGTCTCAGAGATTTAGGACAATCAGATTTATTAGATGCTGTAACTGATTAGATTGCACATTTTATTTAGTTCTACAAACTGAGACAATCCTCGTCTTCTCACTGCATTTCCTCAGAAACTTCAAGACAAAGAGAGTGAATGCAGGAGTAAGCCCATGAGGTTCACATTTTTAGGAACAATGAACTTCCACCTCTCAAACGCTAGGCAGCCCTCCTACAATGCCTCAAAACAAAAGGCAGTTTTCAACTCGATTCTATAACAAATCAATATGATATTTAAGGAGTTCTCCACAATTTTTAAGTTGCATTATTTGCTCCTGTTCTTCAGTGTCTAAAATAATTTAAAATTACTTGCTTTGAGCACAGACAGAACAAAGAACTTTTCAGTACTTTGATGTGAGCCAAGCTTCCCTAGCAGAGTTCAATTTTATCTAGTCAGACTAGCAGGGTGACAGGAAACATTCACCTTATAAACATGCATTACTGTAGATTCTGTTGAACATGCAGCCAAAATCTTTCTTCTACAACCACTTTCTCTATACAGACACATATTCTACGTAAGACAATAAATCTGATTAGTGGAGGAAGACACACACAATGAGAACACAACAGGATTTTGGTCCATAGATATGATGCTTATATATCCTTCAGAACGGGAAAATGTCCCTTTTTGCAACAAGATGGGGAAAACAATGGCAATTTGGATGTACATCATGATGCAAATACTAAGTAAAAAAGCCCAACTTAGCATCACAGATCAGTAAACAGTTTCCATATTTGCTTGTTTTAGCAAGTTGGACTCAAGTATCTTGTACTCTTTTGTATCTTACAAAGGATTTTTGATTTCTATGAAAGAAAACCACTCGACTATGCCTCCAGTACCATTTAAAAAGCCCTGTAAGATAACTTCAGCTTGCAATGACTTATGGACAGCTTTGATCAAGTGCTGTATATGAAAACCTAAGCAGATCAGAAGTCTTGAAGACCTGACTTTACCCTCAAACTCAGTTTATGCTTTCCCAAGAGAACAAAGCTATGGAAGGTGATAGAATTTTGACTGTACAGCAAGGTCACACCGAACATACTTCAGATCTAAGACTGTAATAGATACATACAGGTTTTTAGACTGACAATTGTGGACTATTAATAAACTCTCAGCTGCATGATGCTATTACAGACCATAAAAGAAATCTTCATCTGGAACGTACGACAGTGCAAAAAGCAGCACAGGCATTTGGAAACAGTAGGTGTTATCAAGTGGCACAGAGTTCTTAAGATCTGGGTAGTTAATTTAGGTTTCTGAAGGGAGCCTGTCTTGTCTGAAAATCTAACCTGTCGTGATTATGAGCACTGAATCTGAGCTCAACTCTACAAGACTAACTATCTTTGCCAAATAAAATAATCTAGCTTCAGAAATCATTCCTGTCTTTTACCTACATGAAGTACAACTTTGCTGCCTATTTTAAACCCCTTCACCTAACCAAGAGTGCTTGACCTTTTCAGTCAGGCATACCACACAGTCGGCTCTGACATCAAGGGAAAGTTGGATACCAAGGCCTTGCCACATAATAAAAATGATGATTTGTGTGGTCAGCCTGCATGTGTGGAGCAGGGCTGACACCTCCTCAGAAAGCATGAGAGCTGTTGAGGACACATGGCAACATCAAATGCCTCCAAGAAACACCTTTGCTGACTGGGAAAAGCAGAATTTCTGTCTTCAACCCCTTCTCAACAACTCAGAGGTGTAGATGGAAAAAGCTGCATGTTCCAAGGATTGTCTTGGGAGATTAAGATCCTTCATAGCTATCATCCCCCTTCCTGAGAAACAACAAGGCAGGGCCTTTCTTGCACACATTCTAAGAACAATCTCCAAACCAACCAGCTGTTACTGAGGGAGCTACAGAGATGCAGTTACAGAGGTGAAGGGTGCTGAGGCAACCTGCTACCAGGTGGTTTTTAACTGGCCAAATCCTGGACCTTGGCCTCCTTTACCAAACACAGAATGCTGATGACTAGTGCTTCCTTTGAGAGTTTCAATATTCTGAACAAACTAATTTCTGCAGGTCTGAACTTCCTGTAGACACGGGCATTGCACAAACAGATTATTAAATTGACACACTGCAACTCTCAAAGAAGTTCCCCTAGAGAAAAGATTGTCAAGAATTGTCAGTATTGTCAAGAATTCCATAGCCAGCAAAACTAACAACATTTTCACATCCTTCAGCAATAGTTCTAAAAACAATGAACTACATGTGGGCTACAAATCACTAAATTTCTGTTTATCAGGTGGATCAGTCAAGTCTGGTTAATCACTTCTGGGGAGGAAACAACCCTAAAAGGAATACACACATAGAGCATAGTATTTTTAAGAAGAGAGACCAAATAGAACTGTTAACACATTTTCAGCCTTTCATCTTTTTCTAGGTAAGAAGTCTAGGGAATAGAGAAGAAAGAGGCAATCACAGTTGGGCAGAAAAATCTCTAATTCTAATTGTTAGACACCTTTTAAAAGGACAAACAACTCTAAACAAGAGCAATTTCCTGTTGCTCATTTGAATTAAAACTGTTGATTTCATGGATCACTAACATTAGTTATATTTTTTTAACAGCAGTTTTTGGGTTTGGGACCAGTTAGTTCCCTCATATGAAGCAGTTAAAATTATTACTAAGATTTCATGTTTCTGTTATGCAGTAAGTCAGTTCTAGCAATCAAATCTTCACTTACATACTAGCAAAAATTTGTATCCTTTCATTGTAATTATGACTGTTTTTTCCCCTGGGAAGATGCCAGAGGTGCCAGCATTTCTCTCTGGACAAATGTTAGTTCAGATGCACACCCCAGAACTCCTTCAGTAACTTAAGAAAATCTCAAAGACATGCAGACTGTCATTTCTGAAAAGCAGATTTTTGCAACTCCAAACCAGGACTGTAAGATTTAAATTAATGTTAGTGATCACCTTCTGAAAAATACTATTCTGCAGAAGCCATAAATACACTTAGAGTCCACGCTGCTTTCTACAGGCTATGTTAACACAAGCTACTGTTCGATGTAAAAAGACTGATATGGGGGCAAGCATTTCTGTTGAGAAACATACATTAAAAACTCTCACTTTTGATCTTGCAATTCTTTAAATAAACCAAATTTAGACTACTTACCTAACCATGTTGCAATAAGAACAGAATCAATTCCCTCTATGGGCTCACATATTCTAGCAACTACTGGATGTATTTGCTGTGACAGGTAGTACTGAGTATCAATTGTAAGATTTTCTTGCTTTTTTAACTGTTCTGGAGCATATGCTCGCTGGTTGGCACTGAGATCTGATCCATCCTAAGGAGATACATACAAAACAAAGTGTGAGAAAAGTCTATACAAAGAATTATGCTTCAAGTATTACACATTATTTTAATGCAAAATTGTTAGACATTCTTTTGGTTGATTTATTATGCATCCAATACGAATCCAACAGTAGTAAAAAAACTGCATTGCTGATGCTGGCATCAACTAGCAAGTTCAAGAATGCAAAACCAGCCTGTATTATTGCAGCCTACACGTGCAAATCAGTCCGAGTAGACAGAGTAAACAGTCCCATCTGTCAATTCTGAAACGCACAATGAAAACACATTGTAACCATCAGCCCAGTTAAAAATACACAGAGGGCAGGCATTTTGGATTCACTTTGTACTAAACCAGCATTATCATTTTGCACAACAAGCAAATTCTAAGTCATGGATATCAAAAGCTATATCTGTTTTGCTAGGAAATTTATATTCTTTAATGCTATAAGGAAGCAAATAAAATGAATGGTCAGAGAATGGACCTTCAGTCACTGGCATATGAATAAATAACAGAGGCAACAGTGCTGATTTGAAAGAGGAAATTCTAAAATATTCAGAAATACTGAAAGAAATGTATGGTGACATCTCAAGCCAAGAGAGAAACACCACTTGGAGGTTAAAATACATATTACATTCTTCTCCAACTTGAAAGAGGAAGATAAGGAGGAAAAAAAATTAAATTTAGGAGGGCAATATAAATTGAAAACAATATACATGGAGGAATTAAGTATCAGATCTAAGACAGTACTCTTGGAAAATGTAAGTCATTTAAATCTGCAGAATCATAATCCCAGTCCTCAAATGCACTAAGAAAATACATTTTTAATGTGTGCCAAAATCCTAAAGCATAACTTAAAGCAGTATTTTAGCAAGATTCTGCAAAAGATGTAAACCTTTATAGGGATGGGGCAGGGTGGGGAGAAGTACCACAACTGTTTGGAGTTTTTTGTGCTAAGCACAGTCTCTTTTTTGATTTTTTTTTCAGCAAAATAAAACTAATGCATTAATACATTACACCTTCATTTTTCCATTTAGGACGAGCTACTGGTTTCAATAGGGTCAGCAAGCAAGGACTGAAAACTCATCACTAATAAAGACAGACTGCAAGCCATTGGTCCCTCCTACTCCTTTCAGACAACTTAGTATTCAGAACAAAATTAATTTAGGACTATTCAGCTCATCCAGCTGCTTTGCAAAAATAATTACAATGCAACTCCTTCAGCTCCCTTCTTTCAACAAGTATATTCTTCTCTTGTATTGTGCCACTGCTCAGCCGCACCCGTGGCCCAGCTCTCAAAAGTCTTGGCAGCTTTGGGATGCCAGGCTAAGAACTCTCAATTAAGTCAAATACAGTATCTTTCAGTCTGAAAACAATGAAGGAGCTGAAATAGTCACATTGTCAAGTTCATCAGCTTAACCTAAAAGATCCCTTTGTCCATCTAGCTCAACCTACACTTTTTAATAATAGAACCAAAGTGGAGTATGTATTTGTGAAATAGCAATAAGCATTTTTAGGATAAACACCTGAAACTGGAAAGTGGCTCAAATTTCCCAGTCTATACATCAGAGGTACCAGCAGATCCAACGACCATGAACTGAAGAGACTACAGGTTGAGAATAACAATGACACTATTTAGCCAACAACAATTATCTTTCCACAAATAAAAGGTTCTTCACCACCAGAATTTTCTTCTGTTTAAAACAAAGACTAGGCATTTTGTTTAAAGTAAGTTCTACTTCCAAACATGAATGAATTCAGGGAGATTTTCCCA
Organism: Cisticola juncidis; assembly: GCA_013400215.1. Lineage (NCBI taxonomy): Eukaryota > Metazoa > Chordata > Aves > Passeriformes > Cisticolidae > Cisticola > Cisticola juncidis. Next base: position 449,739 of record VXBR01011355.1, read on the forward strand.
GTCACTATATGGAAATAGTTGCTGAGCTGATCACAATGCTCTATAAAACTGAATTTAGTACAGAAAACAGACTGTTTTAAAATAGAAGACTACCTCAACAAAGACTACCTCAACAAAAAGAAATGCCAAAACATATTTTCCCAGGAGGTGAGCTGGTTTTCTTTGCCACATTTCAAAACAATACCTAGCATTTAGCTACAAAGAAAGACATTTTTACCTGACAAATGATATATGACACTGTGTCTCCTGCCTTCACCTTTCGGCCTCCATGAGAGTTTATCCACATGGCAACATGCACATGTGGCAAGGATTTTTTGTCAGGATAATCCTGGGGATCTTTTGTCAATGCCTAAAATATCAAAGGGGAAAACAGAAACATAAGTATGAGAAAAATCTATTACTTCAGAGATGGGTAACTCAGAACTTTAAAAGACAAGATTACATAGCAGCTATCTTCATCCTTCTACTATTCACAAGTTCATCTGAAACAAAGTAAGAGAAAAATACTGTAACAAATGTATTTGCCATATGTTAAACCCTAGGTACCAGTGCTTCAAATTTTATAAATGTTATTGTTAATAAAACAAAAGGATGTTTTTAAAATTATCATCTGAAAAATGCATTAGTGTTATGATCATAATGCAATTGTTTTAAAATTAAACTAAATTGAAGATGACAATATTATGCAAAATATAAAAATAGAGCCAGACATTACCCTCCTCCTCCTGTTCCATTAAGGTCATACAGTAAATCTGAATATTGTGTAGCTAAGTGAATCTAACAAGCTTTGCAGCAAGGGGATACAACTGAATTTAAATATTTCAGTGTATCGTGTACTACTGAGATGTCACAATGAGTTTTCCTTTACATTATATAAAATAAATAAAATGCTATATTTAAATGTTTACTGTCATCCCAATTCTTAGAAACCACTTCTACACTTGACCTAATAGTTCAATACATATTTTCTGAAGTAGTAAAACAGAGGAACTTGAGGAATTTAAAGTGAACTTTTTGCTAAATATTTTTTTTAACTGGGACACAAAGTCTTAGAAGATTTGCATCAGGAAATTCTTTTTTTAAGTCAAACATAAATTTCAGTGATTTCTCCACACTCATATGACAACCTGAACACATTTCTTAACTGATTAACACAGTCCTACAGAGCAGACAGTTGTCCAGCTGGCAAAAGAAACAGGCTTTGTTTTGGATGGACAGTTGATAGAACTCTTCTATTAGAAGCATAAGAGGGGCATGTAATACCCAATCCACTGGTGAAACAACCCCTCCCTAACAGGAAAGAGGAGTCTCTGAAGCTAAAAATGCAGATTTCATCATTGAGAATTCCCCCCCAAAAAATCTCCAAACCACAACACTGTTGCTACAACTGCTGTAGACAAAGCAGGGTATTTTTAATTCTTGTTGCAGGAAAGTCTTGAATGAGGTCTCAAAATGACTATTAGCTTTTTTCTATGGAGCTTTCTAGGGAAATACCATGAGGGTTTTCTAGAAAACAAAGAATTTGATTCTTTTCCATTGCATTCTTCAGTTTATGCATTTCAAGCCTGAAATATAAAGTAACAGCTTAGAAGAAAACTCCTCCTGAAAGCATCATGTCATTCTAAAAGTGCAGAATGAGCCTGGTAAACAGCAGGATGGGACAAGACAAAGTTGTTACTCTGGAGCCTCCAGCCCCAGTAGGGCTTTTCGCCCTCATATTGTAGCATTTTTGCAGCACATCCTGAACTATTCAGTACCTAATAAAATTCCTGCTATTTCACAGCATCATAAGGATTAAAAATATTTTTGTCAGCAGTCAATATATTCAGGAACAGTAAAATTTTTCTGGGACAGAAAAGAGCTGCAAGATCACTTACCTTGTTTATTTCAAACTGACTTGCTGGGATCTGGCCACTGACCACGTGTTCTCCAATTTCTATAAGTCGCTTTTGAATATTTTCCACGATTATGTCTCGGGGCTGATCAGAAAGGATCTGACCAATTACATAGCTGCAAAAACAGCACAAAAATTAAGAAAAGCTTGGCATGTGCAAAACCATTACAACAGACACAATCTTCTCTTCCCTCAGATTTTCTCTAGACATGAAAGAGCCTGAGGATGAAGTCTGATGAAAAATTTATAGACATTTGCCAGTATATTTTATGTTGTGTTTTATTTATTTACTTATTTTACTAAAATCAGATTATTGCAAACAGTTGTAATGCTAAATAGTGATTTGGAATGGTTGAGTGCAACTTTCTGTTTTCTGCTGCCATATCATTTTCCCATTTATTATTCCATAGCAGGTACCTTAAGATGGGGAGAAGAGAACATACCAAGTAAGCGAAGTCTCGCCTATTGCTGCAAAATGTGGTTGGAAGATCTGCCAGCTGCAGAAGAGTTAGTCACTAAAGAACACTCTCCAACATTTGTATAGCTTTAATTACTAATACATTCCTAACTTGGAAAAATTTGCTTCTATTATGATGCATCTTTTCTTAGAAAATGCAAGTCTTAAGAACAGTAAGCAAGTGTGTGGTGTATTTTTACAGATGTGAAAAGTATTCATTTTTGGATACATTTGGACCATGAGCTGTTTAAGTTTTCAAGAGGCATTATACAATGAGTCAGCACCCAGATGACCACCTCTCCACTCTCTCTAATTTTCTTTCTGTGGTGCTAAACGTATTACTTCTGCTGAATTAAAGCATTAAAAGGCCCCGTGCAATGACAATTAATAAACAGTCAATCCAGTATCCATCCTAATGAAGTATGAATGGCCAAAGGAAAGAGAAGCAGTCTTGGGGAAAGGGATCACCTCATCAGGCTGCACCCAGTGCACTTCCAGCTTTTGTAGAGGGTGCTGAAAGTGCTGACTACCAGCTTCTTTACCCATCTAGGAAATACAATATCTGACCTAGAACCTACAACTCCAAATGCTGACACCATCTACCATCTTCACAAGATTTCAGCTCTGATTTATTAAATGGCATTTACAACACTGTGACAACTCAGAAGCACAGCTTCCACTGCAGATGCAAAACCAGATAGTGAAATCAGGAGACATTTGGATTTGCACAAGTATAACCTGTTACCAATGCCAGAAGGTAACGTTTACCATCCCCTACAAAAATCAGCTAAATCCTAACAGTGACGTTAGTTACCAATCTGTGATCTTCAGCAAACACAGTATCAAATGGTTACAGAGTCATGTACTGTTTAAAACAGAGCAAAGAATACAATGCCACAAAGAAACTTACTTTCCAGTCTGTTTAGCAAGATCACACCAGTCTCTCCTGACTATATCCAGCCCTTTTAGTTCTTGTTTAGTTACATATTTCCCATCTCCTGTTGGTTCCACAGTCAGAGCAGCGTATTTCTTCTTCTTTAACAATAGCAAGGACTTAAAAATTCCATCAATATCAATTTCCAATAATTTATACAGCTTGTTCACTTCACTTTTGATCTGTAAATGCATCAAAAACAAATTAAAAACAAATGCAGTAATTTTAACTACCAACAAATTCAAGTTCCATATCTAAATGCATTGTTCTTATGTTGTTTTAAAACAAGTTACATTACGCTGTGTATTTGCATACACATTTCAGAGACTGGTTAGATATCATTAATTAATTACCCACTAGTAACTATGAGCTACTATTAAAAGTAAGGTTCATCCACTGACTTTTTCAGTATCTACACCTTGGTATATCTATCTCCTTAGCAAAATAAAGCAAGGCAGAGAAACATGAAACTGAAATGACCTGAGATAACTGACTCCAAGTCATTTTACTAGGAGAGCTAGTTCTAGTTCCATCTAACCTCTCACATAAATTAAGCAAACAAAGGATTTCACAGCAAGGACCTACTTACTAAGCAAAGACAAGAAATGATCACTTAGTCAGAAAATGCAAATGGCTTTATAGAAAAGCCATTTTGCAAAGGCACCTTTCTTTCTTCCCACTCTCACCCTAAACCAGAGAGGGGATAAGAATTATGACTGCAGACCAGAGCTCTGTGTGTGCATGCTCAGGAAAAACAGGCAAGTTTCTTTTATCTTTCCCCACAATAAACCTATATTTCCTATAGCCTGATTTCCAAGAGAGGAAAAGGTGCTGTTTTTGTACCCAGAGGCTATGTTTTATCCATATTCAAAAGCTTCAAATGCCACTGACACATTGTCTTAATATAGTATCAAGTATCTCCTACCTCTGTTCTAAGGGGACAGAAGTGCAAGAGCTCAAACCAGCCTGAACCTTCAACAACAAACTTTGGTTCCAGGACACATTTACTCACCTACTGTCTTGGCTAGAAGTTTCTCACTTGCTTTTTTCTTTTTACTTTCTTCATATGTTTTTACTTTACATTCTTTACAGAGTATCTGCATATGCCAAGTGTCCTGTTCTGTCTTCATGGTCTATTCTTTCTTTCCTCTACAACTTACTTTCCCCATTGATTTTCAAAACCATTCTTACTTGCACTCTTACCAGCTATGAACTATTTCTCATGTCTCACTGAAGTTTGATATGGATTCAAGTTCTTTTGCCATGTAACCCACACCAAGAACAGGACCCTCAGGATAAAATCTCACTTGTTTCCTATCTAGCTTTAAACCCAGACTACCATTTTAACCAAAACTTTCCTTACAAACTTTCCATTTATGTGTATAAATATATGTGTGTACTTAGTTTTTCTCACTTAGATCTCTGTTTTTCCTGTTGCAGGAATTACCATTACTTTGATAACCCCTGTATATTTCTAAGTTTTGAAGGACATCATGGGGCAAAAACCATTTTCTCAGGAGGTTCATCTTTTCTTTCTCGACACAGTCAAACACTTCCTCTGAACATCTTTCTGTGATTTTAATTTTCAATTTTTTCTTTTTTACAGCATACAAACCATGTGTTCAAAACTCAGCAACAGTTCAGTACTGCATGTACTGGCAAATCTCATTCACAAGGAGGCACAGAAAAAGTGAAAAAACTTCAGCTAAGTAAGGACTAAAAAGGGCATGGATATACATAATGGGGGGTTAAGAGTGGGAGAGAACACACACATTAGATGGGGGGATTCAGAAAGCACATGCAAGAATTTTCTGAATGAAAACCCAAAATTAATCTCTTGGAGGAACGCTTCATTGCTGAAGACAACCCATAAATTCACACTTTACATCAGAACAGGGGTACATTCACTAACTGCTCTCACTGTAATTGTTTGCATTAAACCTGTGTGCCCTCATTTTACATTAAAGCAAAAGTATAGTGAAAGCACCTTCCTCATCTCTGAACATAAAACTTTGGGAAAAATATTATTATGCAGTGGAGCAGAGACATTTCTTGAGAGTATTCCTCATCAGAACAGACAATTCTTTATCCTAATTTTTTAAGAGGAATTACTCAAAACAAGGAAAATGTAAATGATCAAAGTGTTTACAGAAAAAGGAACTGTCATTTTCTTGAGGAATAAATAAACAAACAAGAAACATGTGAAATGAGACAGATATGAATCACTTTTTTCTGCCACAAAAAGGATATTGAAAGCCACAACTACTGCAATTAGATGCTATGTTTGATTGTGCTGGTTTACAGAGATAAGTTTATTCACTTTTACAATTTTTGTATGTTGTACTTGATTTTAATCAAAACATATCTTTCTGTCCTTTTTAATTAAAAAAACCCCAACCTCAACTGATACCTAATACAGAAGTACAATGGATTAAAAAAGCTTAAGATTTTATTCTCAATAAGAAGCTGACAAGTTCAAACATATACCTATTCTCTCAGAAAACCTGACTAATTCAGGAGTATTTAACCTATTATGCTTATCCTGTCAGATTTCATAAAGTTCTTATTAACTATCCTCTGTAAGGTTTAGCCACCAAATGGGAGCACAGGGACAAAAATTAAACTGGAATGAAACCACACACACACACACACACACACGACTGGACTAAGATTAAACCTTCTTGTACACTACTGTACATACACTTGGAATTATACATAATCTTGTATGTGGCAAACAAAAAAGAAAGACTGCTTTCTACCATGCCAGCAGCCCTCCTGCTATTCAGTTATGACATCAAGATATTATCCCATTTTCAGCTACTGAAAGCATCTACTTCTAAATGTACCCACTAGCATGAAGGTAGAAGTATTTTAAAAATCCCAGAATCACTCTCTGCCTTAAAATCAAATTACTTTTAACACCATACTGAATATGTCTATGCTTTCTTTAGTTTTTTTAGAGTTTCCATAGCTCTCATTTTCATCACAATTTCTTCAATCTTTCAAAAGCAGTTTCTCTTATATATTTTCTTTAGAAAGTTCTGAAACATTTCTCACTTTTCTTCCACAATTTCAGAGAGCCACAAAACTTTCACATCACTGATTACCAGCTCCTAATCAATCAGATTTCTTCTGTAGCCGGTATACCATGGAAATTAATATTTGTACTTACCACTGGAAATCTGGTAACATATTGAGTGTCATACAAATTACATAACTAAACAAAACTAAACTGAGAGACTTCCCTCTTGAAAAAAAAATCTGAACTGTTCAGGTTGCAATTGAAATTAACGTGGAGGAGAAACTGTACCCCACATTTTGGTTTACCAAATACTGAGATAATCTCCTGCTACCTTAGGATAAGTAAAAAAACTCTTGTTATGCAATCAAATGTTTAATTTAATCACTTTTAAAAATGCACAGAATAGCTACATCTGAAAAAGAGCACTCTGAGATTTTATCACTTCATAGGTTCCATACATTGGGAAGTTCTTTCTCATGGCACATTCTCTGCTTGTGCCACAGAATCCTCTCTTAATACTATCTGCTCCACTCAGAGTAATAACACAGACCTATGGAGAAAATATTCAAAAAGAAAAAGTTCCTTACCTTATTCCCCAGCTTGAAGACCTCATCCAAATTAGTGCTATTAGTGTTTATCATAATGGAATCTGTGTCTCCATAAATCACTTCAAGGTTCATCTAAACAAAAAATATTGCTTTGAAAAACAAAAAAGAACCACTCCATCTTCTACAAGTCACACATAACTTTCAAAGTTCAGAAGTATCATTATCTATACACTATCCCTTAACACTAAAAGGTATACTAGCAAGAAAATGTAAAATGAATTGTTACTGATAGCTCTGTACATTTCATTAAAACCGATTTCAATTTGAAGAGAATAAAGGAACTTCAGCTGCTGATATGTTAAAAAGACCACTGTCCAGTTGTGTACATAATATATGTGGGTAAAATTTTAGTAAATGAACTAGAAAAATAAGTCAGTGAACAGGTCTGATCAGGAACTCTGATCAGAAATAACTTTGGGCTGCTAAGACACAAGAAGATCACTTCCACAAGACTGCTGGACAAATTCAATGTCAAGGCAGGCAGTCAAAGTGTTTGAAAGGTAACAGCACAGTCAGGTATCCCATCCTATGTGCAGCCATCACAATACTACTGGAGGAAAAAAGAGATAAAATACTTAGATTCTCTATTTCAAACAAATCTGTGAAAGCATTGGCTAGTGCATGACAGCAACTGAGAATACCACAGCACTGTCCAGATTAGGCTGCTCTTCTTCACTCCTTCAGACGATGCAGATGGCTCTGTATTTCCATCCTCCCTTTCCCATCTTTTAAATTCTGCTAATCCAACCACCTGTGTTTGTCCTACTCTGGGCAGCAGATCCTTCAGGAAATGCTCCTTTAGGATAAGGATCCAGTTACTATGGCCCACAAGTTTTATCTTCACAGGTTGAACTACTGAACAATTACACCCAGAGAGGAACACAAGCACTTCCTGAATCCCTCCTCTTTGACTGACACTGCCCCTCCCATCACTTCTGATTCTTGTAACAATTTAAATGGCCTGCGTTGAGAAGATTGTATTCAAACACCAGCCCTACTTCAGTAATACTCTGGATAATGGAGCAAATTCTAGAAAAACTGAGGAACATAAAAAAGCCTGAGGTGCATATGAAAGGCATAGCAAGAAAAAAAGTGAAAAGAAAAATCACCAAGAACCATAAATGTCACAATAATAAAAAAATTGGCAGATGCATCTAATTGCATAATATTAATTTGAAAAAAAAAATGAAAACCTGACATTTTCAGCGGTGGAAAACCAATGCAGCTGTAAAAACTGCAACATAGCTATGTCCATGTTAAACTCCACAGAGTCAAAAAACCACCCTGTGACAGAGTTTAAAGGATGCCAAAAAATAAACCATAATAAACCACTAGAACACATGGTATAACAGGTCTATGAGTAAACTCTAATTAGCACTGTTGCTAATTTGCTTGAAACAGTCCCACATAGGCTTCAAGCAGGGTCCAGATCATATCTGTGGTAGGAAAAGAAAAAAGCTATAATCCATCAGGAAGGATTACATTTGTAAACCAGGCATCCTAAGAAGTGATTTCAGGTCTGTTTGGGTTGCAGTTCTCCTAGAATAAAAAAAATACACCAGGTGTGCTCTCTAAGTGTTGTTGTTTAACGAAAATGCTCAGCATTACCTTCTGCACCATCTCCTTGGTATGCATCAAAATCTGAAATAAAAAAATAATCAAAGATTAGCGTATGATATAATTACAGGCTAACACATGCAAACATACCCATTAGGTTGCTAACTCCAAATGCTCTCACCTTTCAAAACAAAGCAAACCACCTCTCTCCTGGCAACACACAGTCACCTCAATACTCCTATTACACCAGTAAATTCTTGTTTGACCTTGTATTAATGCTATTATTAACTCCCCTAAAACAAGATTAAAACAAATCTCAAAATTGCATGTGAATGCACACATTCTACCTTAAAGAGAAAAAGAACACTGAATCAAACGGCTTAAATATAACCTAATCAGCAAGTGCCAGAATTAAGTCTCTTTCAGTAATTTAGGTCAGTTATTGCCTTTATAAGCCATTATCTTATCTCTTGATGTCATTGAAGTTTTTCCCAAAAACATCCTGTCTTACTCAGTCCAGCCTGGATGGTGCTCATTTAAGAAGACTTAGTCAAAACACTGATTATCCTTGTAACAATCTCAAAATGGGCCATCAAAAAGTAAACTCCTTATGGAAACTGGAACTGGGACAAAGAGCTGGGATAAAGACACGATTCACCCTTGAATCAGTGGGGAAATGTGTGTGTAGCCAGGCTTGATTCTCAACCAAGAATGCATCCCAAGTTCCCCAAATGCTCTGAATAGCACCTCTCTGAACCTGAGAAATAGTTAGAGAGACCCCATGTGAGCAGGCTCCTGCTTCCACTTCTAATAATGCTCAGCACAGTGGAGGGTGGGGAGAGCACATCATCTGAAGCCACAGGTACAGCTGAAGCACAGAAAAGGGACAATCAGATGAGCTTAATGAAAAAAATGAGTAGTTGCAGCAGCAGGAAGAGCTTGGTGAATTCTGCACAGCTGCATGAGAACCAACATCTGGTCCATTCCTTCAGTCACTTGGCCACGGTTCCACTGTACCCCCACCCTCCTTCTCAACACCCTGGTGCTCTGGCACACAGCTCCAGTTTCCACTTCCCTGCTTTCAGTCCTTTCCATTGCCACTCAGCATAAACCTCGGGTTTTTCTTCAGCTAATCCTGCTAGTCATATACATCTATACTTTAAATTTTCTTGAGGATTAATTTGAACAACATGTTACAGCAATGATAGATCAGAGTCTGTTAGGTAAACCCAAACAATCTGGAACTCTAAAGATAGTCAGGCAACACACTATTTCAACAGCTTCTATCAAATTTAGTAACCTAGTCTCAGTTCTACTATTTTTCACATTAAATGGCAATACTCCTTGGCCATATTTGCCAAAAGGCAGAATTAAGACTTGCAGTCAAGAAGCCAGTGACAGGGAGCTGAGCAGTAGAAATCAGCAGGGATGAGGACAGAGAAAGGACAAACAGGCAAGAGCTGTCCATACTCAGAGGGAATAAGATCATGTTCAGGGGAATCTCATCACTTTCATAAGGCCAAGGAGTCTATAATGAAGTCAAGAGTCTTGACTATTGTGATGCTGACTATTGCTATCACAGCAAGGAATTCTGAAACAGTTGAAATCTCCACCTCTACACAAATGAGATGACAACACTGTAATTCCTTTAATACTAATGGCAAGTTCCTTGAGTATTTCAGAACCTTTACACAACCACAGTGCAAGTATGATGTTTTTTGTCTGCAGTTATGCACTGAAAGCTGTATTCCCCCTCAAGGCATTTAAAGTCAGGTTCAGTTCCAAACTATAATGTAATTTTGACACAGCTGAACTCACAATGCGTGTCCTTATCAGGGTTATTCCCCAAGCAATATGGATATCTATGGATTTACTTTCTCTGGCTCAAGTTCGAAACACCCAGTTGATTTAAAGACCATCCACTGGTGCTGCCAACTAGGCACTCAGACAATATGATGCCTCAACTCTGCTGAAGTCCAAAACTGCAGAAAGCTCAGCTGTCCTGAGTCTTCCTCACAGAAGAGGGAAACTGTGAGCCTTAACTGCAGATTCCTGACAGGCTGTACCTGTCACTGGAATCAGACACACACAACTCCATTTTAACTGGAAGCTTAAAAAGAAGGTATTCTACTCCTATTTATCTCCTAGTGTGTGATTCAGGCATTCAACCCCACCACCTTTCTATGGAGTTTTGAAATTATTTTAAAGACGTATCAGTGGTACATGATATCAAACTTCACTTGAAGTAGTCAAAATTCCAGCATATTCACCACCCTACAACCCTTCCTCTCACTTATTAGCTAACTCCTACAGAGAAAGGTTATACCTCTCCCTTAGTACTCCAAAAGCAAACAGGAGTCCCCGAAACAAAATTGAAAAATTAGACCAAAATGAAGTTTATACTGAAAAGACAGGAAGGCCTATCAATTTTCCTTGGTAATCTCTGGGATTTTCTACTTCTCTCTTTGAAATAATTCTATAAATAATGAAAAAGATAACTTTTTTAAAAAATAAAAGTAATACCTCCTACTACAAAAATTGTCTGGCTGTGCAAAAACCATTTCACAATTGACTCTGAGGACAGCAGTGGGTATAGGTAATCACAACAAGAGGGTCACAGAGAAGGTGGCTTCATCAAGTGACTGGCATATGCTAGTGCCACCCATTCTGACAGGAGATCACTTGTAAGTGCCAACAGCTACAAAACAGAAGGTTAGAAAGTATTGCTAAATTCATTAATAAGGCAGTCAGTAGTTATCTGATTTCACAGCAACACCTGCATATTTATCCTCTCATTACCAATTGGATGATGGAATTTTTTCAAGCACATTTCAAAAATCTGCCAATTACAAGTGTAGAAAAAAAATAAACTTTGTAGTTAATTTTTTCCCTTAACAAAGTACAGCTGTTGAGAATAATTGTTCAAGATCTTACCCTGTAATGTCAACTGCAGCAGAACAAAGAGTATTTAATTAGCAAATCTATCCAGTAATTCAACACCTATTATATAAAATGCCTTCGTGATTTTATTCAGGATAATTTGCTAAGAGGGTTATTACTGACATTCAGATGAAATTTAAAATTCCTACGCAAGTCGAGTCATAATAGCAGTAATGATCCCCCCAATCAGGAGATACTGTGTCACACAAGGTTCTTTAGCAATGCAGCAGCCCATTTCCTGACTTTTTAATTCCTGGGCTCAGCTCAGTGAGAGCCCTTCATGCCAATATTTCAGTCAGCAATACATCCTTAATGGGACTCTATTAAAATATCTAGAATAAAAGTGACTTTTTTTCCCTTTTCTTTTTCTCTTTTTTTTTTTTTTTTTTTTTGTTCAAGAGAATGACAGCTCTGCTATCATATCAATCCTGAGCAGTTTCTCAGAAATGCACAGCAGAGGAAGGGAGGTGGGAAGACAGAAGAAAGAAGGAAGAGAATAGGGAAAATGGTATTGGGTAGTTTCCTTTTGCAAATAATACTGCACTGCTTATGAGAGCCGGATTGTCTCCTATTCCAAGTAGGAAGAATTAATTGCCTGGCAACCCATCTGTACAGCCATGCCCCCTCCCCCCAGCAAACATATACTCCTAAAAACCTGTGAGCTTCTCAGTACAGTGAACATCTGTGAAACTCTTTTAACTTTTTTCTTGTAAAACAGAGACTAGCAAGACACATTCTCTCACCCATGAACTGCAAGTCAATATAAACTTAGAGACTGGGATTGCAGCAAGCCTTCATCAAACTGCAAAATTCCCTCTTCTAATCCTAGCCCAACTCACTAATTACTTAATTATATGAGGTTGTGACTTAAGACAGAGAATGATTAACAATAAATAAATATACAAAGAATATACTATTATTTATTACATCAAGTATTTTTAAAGATTCCTTATTTAAAAACCTCTGAAGAGTACCTTCAGATGAGAGCATGCTTCTGTGGACACGAGCTAAGATACAAGAGTTAAAAACCAATGAGACAGGATACAAAACTAATATGCTGATGCAGAAATTTCTCCTATAAACACACATTTTCTGCAAAATCCTGGGGTCACAAACGTGAAGGAACAGAAGGGAAGATTTAAGATCAGACAAGAAAGAATGAGCACAATCATTACAAACACATTGTATCAGAGAAGTATACACAAAAAAACCCAACAAAACCCAAACCAACAAACCAACCCAACCCACACCACTCCTTGTGCATTCATTCTGCACAAGGAGAAAAACAAGCAGCCTTAAGGTCCTATAAAATCTGTATTTTTGAAAACTATCTGCAGTTATCTAGAGTAGATCTGATACATTTTCCACCTCATTTATTTACTTCTGCAATTATATTGTAAGAAAATAATTCTGTCACCTGCTTTAGTAATTCATATTAGCTATTCCTTCCCATGGGACAGAGGAATAAACGACCTGGAAAAACAGTTCCAGTAACACTACTCACTAATGTAAGTATTTCTGAACCTCTGTATTCTTGTAACCTATTCATTACCTTTGCTAGGATTTTGTCTCAAGTAGACTTTAGCACTGACAAACCACAGTCACAGGATGCTGTAAAAAGATTTTATTGAAGACGATTTTCAGAAAAGGTTTCTATTGCTGGACAAAAGGCACATAAGCATAAGTGAAAGAAAGATGGAGGCCTTGTTTGCCACAGAGGATGAAGAATCACAATTCAGTCTTTTTATCAGAGGATGGACTTGATTTAGAAAACTTTGAGTGATCATATTCAAGTAGTTAATAAGTTTGTTTCAAAGAGCTTTCACTGAGTATTTGCTATACTTAGAAAATACATTCAAAGTTAATTTCTCCAAAATGTACAGTCTTATGAAACATTAACAGCATGAGAAACACACCCCAAACTGCCAGAGTTTTCCCTTCTATGTTGGTTTTGTTTTTCCTTCAGAAATGCTGAAATTAACTGTTCCTACTCCACCCAGCAAAGCTGACAGACAGTAATGTGACTTTCACAGCTTCTGTATGTAACAGCAGCATTGGATGGAGCACCAAAACCTGAGGAAGAATGGTTCCAAGGGCTGGAGCAGTGCACACAAAGATCCAGTGACATGTTTGCATGCCAAGAAAAGGTAGAATCTTTTGCCTCACAAACTACAGAAGACACGCAAAAAGGGCAGCAACAGAAATGTGCTTAATACAAAAAAAATTATGTGTACCATTTGACAAGAAATGCAAAGATCACTGTAAAACACAGATGATGATGATGATGCGAATCAAAGTAAAATCTGAAGATAATGTTCCCTTGGTGCCAGAAACAATTACATCCTTAAAATTCTACAGTACTTCTATTTCAAGTATTTGTGGTGAGCTTTGCTGAAGAGAATGGGAGAACCAGAACTGATTTTTTATTAAGTTGTGAAACTACTGATTTTTCTACACAATGTATTAGAAACCATGCTGAACTAAAGCAAATGTTGCCTGTTTTGGAAAGGGTTATTTTGGTATTAGGATGAAAGAAAGAAAGAAAGAACAATACTCTTAAAAGCACTGAACAAGAGTAAAAAATCCACAGCAAAACAAGCAAGCAAAAAAACCCCAAACACATACAAAAACTTCTGTGCTGGAAATAATTTTACAGTCTCAGAAACTGAGTGCTCAACAACGAAGTTGAACACTTGAGTGCATGGAAGGTGACTGACCTGGCTCTGACCCACTGCCTAGAAGTTCTCTGTGTTCCCAGAAGCAGCAGGAACACAATGTCCATGTGAGAACTGGCTGTGAAAAATGTTGGTCCAGCCCGGGCACCCCCCAACCCTCCAGAGAAACCAAACACAGTTCCTAGAGAAGCACCAGGGCTCACACACCACCCATGGGGTTGTTTTCTTTCTAAATCATTCAAAACTGAACATCTAAAACGAATGAAGGAACAGGGACCCCTGCTTCACTTAATGAAGAAATAAGATCACCAGCATCTAAAACCCCTTGAAGAATGTGGTACACTCAAATGAAACTTGGCTCAATAACTTTTATGATTCTTTTTTTATTCCAAAACATTAAATAAATTTGTGCTTGATGAACATTTTGTACTTAATTGTAAGATGCCAAGGTGGCTTTGCCTAATAAGATGACTGCAACTGTATCACAAATCACAAGCAAAACCACTTTTAATTAAGAAAGAATAAGACAAGCATCATTTACTATTTCCTAATAAAACCAAAACATGTGTTAAGTTATTCAGTATTTAAATGCATATAGACAAGTATATTCTCCTTAGAGAAAACAACAGCATTTGTTTCAGTGGAATGAACAAACATTTAGACAGGAAAGCTTTACTTTGCTTTGTTTCCCAAACTGAACAGGTTTAACACCTGTTAATTTTGCTGTTATTTCAGCAAAATATAGTCTTTCACTAGAAAAAGTAAAATTACAAGAACAATAAATAATTCAAATTAATTAATAATAAATGAAGGTTTTATTTTTGGTCAGACAAGTTAGAATCCAGCCAAGGTTTAAAACCAGAGCACAGAAATTTTCCTCTGAATAACAGCAAAATCAATTCCAGAGTAGGGAATAATAACCATACCATCCTCCACGTCCTGTTTAAAACGACAGTGTTAAAAGTTATCTTTCAAAGATATAAGCATGTCTCTCAATCTTGAAGTGAAAGAAATGGAACTGTCCCATCTCCACGGAAAGTTGTTCTCAAAGCCATATAACTAGAAGCCCTGGAGAAATCAGGGAGTATGTCTCAGAATCAGTAGAGAAGACTGCTTTTTTAAAAACATCAAGTATGTCTATAAAGCTGAAAAAGAAATAAAACTAATACTCCAAAGACTAGAAATTTTTTTAAGCAATAGATAAATTCAGTGCACTATCTGAGATGACAACAAACTCCCTGAGAATCAAGTTTTCCTCCCCTTTGTTTTGGGGGTGGTTTTTTTTTTAACAAAAAGCTGGAATTAAAACTTTTCTAAGGTTCTCCTGGTCAGCATCTTTTAAATAATAACCACAACTTGTGTGCTTGGAGAAAAAGGAAGGCCTGGGAGAAGACAAGCAAGTGCTAAAGAGAAAAACAGATGCAGAACACACTTGCACTACACCTCATGAGTACCTTTAAAAGAAAAAGGTACAATACAGCCTTTTTCTGCAACAACCATGGGCATTTTGCAATACCTACACGAAGCAGAACAAGGCAATCTCTGACTAGATATAGGTAATATCCACTGAAAATGATTCTGGCATTTTATAGGAGATAAGAGGATATGGTAGTCTTGGTAATGAATAGATTGTGTGTGGATGCTGTGTCCATCAAAAAATCTTTAGAAGTGGTTTGAACGGCTTTAAAACTGTTCTTTTATTATGACTAAGTGATTGTCTATCAAAGCAACATTTATGCAAATTCAGAAAAGCATTTTAGCCTCTAATTAGCCTCCAAAGAAAGTTCTCTTACCTAATTTCTTAAATGTCATGCGGGATTTTCATAAAGCATATAATTTTGTTTCATTAAATTAGATGTATTTAGACAACACGACAGGTGTTTTTATCAAGTTAAACAATACTTATTCATCCTCCGTGGCTGCAGCTGGTGTCAGCACCAAGAATTGCTTGGACTAGTAAAGATCCATTTGCCTAAATGGGGCAGAATCACCCATGCCAACAGGCTTCCCAGGCTGGAAAGAGCCTTGAGCCAGCACTGAGAGGGGCAGGCTGTCCATGCTGGCAAGCAAAGGGTGGGATTTGTGAGCAGGAGGGACCATGTAACCAACAGCAAGGGGCTTCTTCCAGCACATCCCTGTGAATAAGGGAGCGCCTCCAGCACAGCGTTACAAAGCTCCTGAACCTTCTAGGTCATCTCTCTGCTCTGCAGAAAAGGACCATTCTGAAAGACTGCAAAATAATCTGCTTCACATCTCAATGACTACGATTGTGAGCCTCAGTGACTAAGCAAGAAGTTCCTGTACACTCAGCTTCCCAACTATACTGGGATGTTCAAGGTTCCACCAAAGCTACTCAAAGGCAAAAGATGAAAGAAAGATGAAGTATATATGAATGCCAAGAGGGTTCACAACTGTACTTAGGGATACTTAGGGACTTTTCTATTCTCTGCTGTCAGCCTGGAACACCACTCCCTGCCACTCTGTCTTACACTACATCTAAATCTTCAGTCGCACAAATCTTGTTGGGATACTTCCTCCAAGCCTCCAGACACAGCTCTGTGTGCAGTTTTCTCATCTCTTTTAGCTGTGTGGTAAAAGCCTTCTTAGGTGGTGCCAGGGACAAAAAAAACCTTATGAGGAGCCACTGAGGGCCCTTGGTCTGTTCAGCCTGGAGGAGACTGAGGGGAGATCTCACTTCCTCCTGAGGGGAAGAGGGGGTCAGGCACTGATCTCTGCTCTGTGGTGACAGTGACAGGACCCGAGGGAATGGCCTGAAGCTGTGTCTGGGAAGGTTTAGGTTGTGTACCAGGAAAAGGTTCTTCCTCCAGAGAGTGGTTGGGCACTGGAACAGGCAGGGCAGTGGTCACAGCACCAGCTCGACAGAGCTCAGGAAGTGTTTAGATGATGCTCGCAGGCACAGGGCCAGCAGTGGGACTCCATGATCCCAATGGGTCCCTCCCAACTCAGCATATTCTGTGAGTCTGTGAAACAGTTCCAGCTCTACATGGCACACTTCACATTTCCTGCTTCAGGCAGGACCTAGGGATTGCTCCAAGAATTTGAAATGCAATGAGGAACATGCATGGTTAACAGCGTGAAGTCCCAGTCATCGTTCTGATCTGTTCACTATGACTTCTTTACAGCACTTGAAGAAGCTGGATTGGATACAGATGGAAAGAGCTCCTGACAGTCTGTCAGAGTCAGGCACTGTCTTTTTAGATTATCTCTTAAAAATGAGCTTCCTGAATTCCCAGATACATCTGACAAGAAAACCAACAACCAACCAAAGCCCAAGACAGAGCTCCTCAGGACATGAAAGACTCTCCTAGAACAAAATAAGCAGTTACAAGGCATGTCAGAAATAAAATCCACTAGCCAACCAAACGACTGTAAGATATATAATGTAGAAATAAATTTTTAAAGGCTCATTTAAGCTTTTTAACTATTTTTAAACTAACTACAAAAGAAAATTACTAGTTAACAATCCTAAATTGCTTGTTAAATAGGGCTTGCTACTCTATGTCAGGAATAGGAACTGCAGGGCGGACTGGGGCAACTTTGCCTTCCAGATTTTTCTATAAGGATGTACAAGAATAAAAGGGTCCATGTCATTGGAAGCTATTGCCTATCCACAGACATTCTCCATGCCACATACATCATAATCACCTAAGAGCTAAGGATGGAACCATATTTGATGTCAGAGAGCTCCTGCAGAAACAGAAATATGTTCAATGACACAATTCTGGGAGTACTCCAATTGAGAAAAGCAAATTCCTGAAAGGGACCACCTTAATATCAGCCTTTAGGATTTCAGCAGCTAGTGGTCACCTGGGTCAATTACCTAAAATTGTAGTTTAGGGCATTAATACCATTGTAGTCTGTCTCATAACCCAGGATGCTTGTACTGTTTTTAAAAATGGAGGTTAGTGGCTTATCAATGGATACAGGTACATTTTTCAGGACTATGGACATATGCAAAGAAATTACAATTTCAGAAGTTTCTTTTATGCATTAGTCTGTTGTTAAGCACTCCACGTACAGCCCACCCAGTTCAGTATTTAGAGGTTTGAAATTAACAGCAGTATGACTTCATTACTAATGAAGCCAAGTTGCTAAGCTGTCATTGTACAATCCCACAGGACATGGATTTGTTTGTTACTTGTAAAGAATATGGAAATTTGAAGACTAAGAAAACAGACAAATGTATTTAACCTTTCAGCATGACCCTCTAGGAATCCAATCCAAATACTGACTTTTAGCCACATAACAGATTAATGTAGTGGAGTTTTGCCACTCATTCAATCCACATAAATCACATAAAAAGATACTGCTCAACAGGAATACATTTCTATTCTAATGATGGAAAAACCTTAATTACAAATGCAACTTAAGCATGCTACCTCCATAAATCCATTACTACAAGAGAGGCATGCTGATTATTTTTTAAATCTTTAATTTGTCATTTAGACCTACTGTTATCTCATTTGTAAAGAATTCAAAATACATTTGCACAAAACTAGATTTCTAAAACATTAACAATGTTTATAAATGTCTCACTTATTTCCCTACAATTTGACAGGATTGATTTCGTGCTACATACTCCAACTCAATCAATCTTCGACTTCAGAAATTTTCATTTAAATTCCTCATCCCACAAATTCTGTTAAAAGAAAGAACATCACAACCTAAAGGTTTTGTTTAATCTAAAAACATAGCTAATAAGCTTTCCTACTACTTATTACAGGAGTTTGAATTGTTAATAAAAAACTCAGCTTTCACTCATATGCCAAGGAAACCTTCTTTCAAAGCTCTCTCTTGCTCTCACTTTTCAGTTGAAGTAGAAGGCACCAGCACTGATTAACATTATTGTCACACCAGTCATTCAATATCCTCATTAGAATTATATCTGAAATGAGACCTGCAGGGCCTTGAGTTTTAGTGCCAACGTAATAATCCAGCCACAAGCACTGGTGGACAGTGGCTTCATTTCATCCACTGCTGTTACAGATACAAATGTTGCTAAGCTCCTTTTTAATGCCCTTAGATAAGGACAGGTGCCTAAAATAACAAACAAACAAAACAACCAACCCCCCAAACAGAAGCAAACACAGGGATATGCTGTAGGAATAAAAATCCTTGTAAGAATTTGCTGGTATTTTAAGGCCTGATTTGAACTAGGATTTAAAAAATAGACTTAATTACAAAAGCACAGGCTGGCTGAGGTTGGAAGGGACCTCAGGAGGTCATCTGGTCCAGCTCCCCACTTCAGACTGGGGTTGTCCAGACACCCTTGAGTATCTCCAATGATGAAGATTCCACACATTCTCTGGGCAAGCTGTGACAGGTCTCAGTCACCCTCACAGTAAAAAAGTATTTCCTGATGTTCAGATGGATCTTCCTCTGTGCCTCAGTAAACAAGGAAAACCAAACCAATCAAACAAACACACATAAAAATCTATTATTAAAATGACACCAATGCAAAAAAAAAAAAAAAAAAAAAAAAAAAAAAAAAAAAA